>OMLB01016906.1:3248-28008 GCA_900302555.1 Myripristis jacobus
TTCTTGGTCTGCTTTTTTTTTTTTTTCCCCCCATCCTCATCCTCTCTCTTTACCTCCTGGGGTCACTCTCCTCACAAATCCTTGTTTTCATCCTGCCCCTCATTATCACCTGATTTCTTTCTTCTCTACCAAGCCTCATGCCACCTCTCATTCTCTCCCGCTCTCCGCTGCCCACCGCCCTCCCTATTGCTCCCTCTGTCTGACTTTCTCTCTGTCCTGCAGCTTCCAGCATGAAACCAAATGTCAGGTCTGAGCTGGCACTGAGAGGAATAGTTAGGGAGGCAGATGGAGGGAGCAACATGAAAGGAGAGAGAGAGATGGAGAGAGGCAGATATAGTTTGAAAGAGATGGAGGGAGCGGTGAAGAGGGCGAACGATTGGAAGGAGGGAGGATGAGGGAAATGGCTAGTCAGATAGAGCATTGCTGACCAGAGGCAACAGCTCCATATAATTATGTGATAGCACTGGCCCACATAAACAGGCACATACACCACATCCATATGGCTGTGTGCACATATGGTGTGTGTGCATATACTCATGCACACAAAACTGCCTGTAGATGCCGGCAGCCCGTGGAGGGAGAGGGAGAGGGATGACTAGAGAGGGCTGTGACATTTTAGCACACAGAGATGGGACATCAGCATGTAACCATGGGCGCTGCCAGACCTGAACTCCAGATGATTCCCGCATCTTCCTCAACTGGAGACACACAGCACAGAGGCAGGGGCGGCATTTTGATTTTTAAAGGTGGAGGGGGTGGACCGTTAGTGCAGACACAAATCCTCAAAAGCGCTTCAGTTTTTCAGATACCCCCACCCAGAGATGTACCTTACATTTATAATTCCCATTTAGCTCTCCACTGTCTACATGCATCTCCACTTGTTCCCTGCTCCCTGCCTGCCACCTGTTGGGACAGCTGTTCCTGCTGAGTTACACTCACAATCATCTCCAAAAACAAAAAACAAAAACGAAAATATTGTCATGAATGTATTGAGTGAAGGAGCACAGTGGTGGACTAATTGAAATGACATGTAAAAAAAAAAAAAACACAAAAATTCGACAATGGTATCATGGCGATATACCACACACTGCCATATATTATTGCCTCATTCTATAATCTATAATTCTCATCTGTCATCTGACTTTCTACATGCAGTCACTGTCACCTGCTGGGGCGGCTGCTGGTCCTGCTGAGACAAAATAAATGATTTCCAAAAAAAAAAACCAAAAAAAAAACTTTCAGGGTTCATAGTTTCATAACTGATGACTGGTTACATTATAAACAGTGTGGCAGTGCATGCCCACTTGCCAGTGAGAGAGGAAGAAACAGAGATCCAAGTGCACAGCTTTCATATCAGTTTGTTTGGCAACAATCAATCAGCCAACTCTACGCCATTACAGGAAGATCAGCCATACTATTTATATATGGAACCGGCTAATTACAAGGAAAAGCAAGCAGCAAATTAAAGATGACGTTGTTCTTACTTCCCTGCATAATTAACATTAGTGAATCGGAAATTAATGTGTTTTCTCACTCTTTTTTGAAAAGAAAAAAATCCTCATGTCCTCCTGCTGTAATCTGGAATTTCCTAATGTTTCTGTTGAGAAGCTGTTTGAATCGGTTTGAATGAGAGAGCAACAGGAGAAGTTATCAATTTATGCATATAACATTAGTTTTCAGACTGTAGAAAGTGGAGAGGTCCAATATTGCCTCCTGAAAAACTGCAGGGGACATGTCCCGTGTGTCCCCCGTTAAATTAGAGGCCCCTTTCCGATAAAAGGCTTGTCAGTATTCAACACACTCTCTGGCAGCCATGTTGGAAGTCCTCAGCTCACTATCACAACAGAATTCAGTAGACAAGCAAATTCTGTCCTGTCTTTGACTTGAAACTGATCATTTTCTCACGGATACTGTAAATGTGAATTAGTATGGAGGTGATGTCAGCTTGTTGGCTAGCTCAGTGATTTCAAAGTGCTCTTGAGTCCGCAGCAAAATAAAGAATACTATCATTTCTAACACAATATAATCCCATAATTTAATTCAGCAAAATTATTACAGTTAAAACATGTCAGTGGCTATTTGAAGATTATGTTCTAATCTTGCCACTTTTAATCTATTTGTCAGTGTTCACATGTGACATCTAAACCATAACTAAAACAAACCATACTAAAACAAACTAAAATATATTTTCATAGAGATCCTGTGATTATCTGGTCAGTTAACCATCACCATCTTGGTAACTCGTGTGATTTGCACATTAGCTTCAATGTAGGATGTTAGCATTCAAATTATCTTGGGGCAAGAAAAAAGAAATAAAAATTCCAGTACTAAAACATCATTTTTTGACAGAGAAATTAAAAAAAAAAAAATTCAAATCAGCTTTTTTCAAGAGTTGTCTTGAGGCGTGTTTCATGCTAAGGGAGATAATATTACCTGATTCCAGAAAAATTTGTTTAAAAAAAAACAAAAAACATAACAACATTTAATTGACCCCCACCCACTGTGTGTTTTTGCAGATTTCACTTGTTTGAAGTAAAATCTGATTTTTAGGCTCGACGTTTTTGAGGATTAAATTTCTTAAAATTTTTTTTGGGGGGGATATTCTGCCGAGTGGGTGTGATACATGTGCTTTCAATGCATGTCAAACTGGCAGCAAGATCAAAGTTTCCTTTCTGTGTCATGAGTGGGAACAGTCATAGTCCTATTTATCACAAACACTTTTAATGCAGAGATAAGTGCCATTTCCCCCCATGTGCATTTTGTAAATACTTTACTTGTACTTTCCTGCCAGGAGTGTTAATGATTCTTACACACTGATCTTATGCAAGTGGCCCCATTTCTGCACCAATGAAAACACCCTTTCTCGTCATCCTTTTTCTTTAATCTCTTTCTTTTCCTTCAGCACATCATCCTCTCTCTTGTCTGTGTGCAGTTGGTAATTCTTCCAGCCCGGAGACTCCGGGTTGTGCCGCCTTCCAGTGGCTCAACCTGAAGCCACCACTTTTCATTGAACCATACACTGACAGAGGGCACCAGTGTGTGTTTGTGTGTGTGTTTGAGAGAAGAGAGAGAGAGAGAGAGCGAGCCTTTTGTTTGGGGCTAGTGGCATTGCAGTGCCAAAAGTGCTTTGTTCCCGCAAAGCTCTTTAGTTCCAACAGCGCTTTGAGATTCTGCTACCGTTCATACAAAACACCGTGCTGTACAGTAAACGCACCACAACACGTCCAAGCCTCCGTGTCTCCGTTTGCCTCTCCGTTTCTGATTCTCTCTTTTGTTTCTTCCCCTTTCGTGTCTCCCCCGTCCCATCGGCGTCTCCTCTCTCCCGTCTGAGATCGAGGCGAGGTTCGTCTCTCAATAGGCTCTCTGGCCCAACGATCAGCCATGCTACCCACAATCCAAGTGGCCAGTGGAGCGTGTGAATGGGGTCAGGCCTGGGAGATAGGAGACGCGGAGTGGCTGGCACACCTGAATGGGAAGGAGAGGGATAACAGTTCCTGGGGCAGCTTGAATCCAGGTTGTCCGCTCTGTATTAGCAGCATGTGGAGGCCCATAATACACCCTGCCTTTCACTTCCTCGCCTCCTCCAGATGCTAAAAGGCTCCAAATAGAGGGAGATGATATATGCGCCGATGAAGGCTCAAACAGTCACTCTCTGCCAGTGTGTGTGCTCCGAATAAACTAAGTTCAATATAAGTGCGCTGTCGTTTTGCATTAATTTGAGGCATGTGCTGCCATCTTGTTTTTGTTTTTTTGTTTTTTGCCCACTTGAAGATGAGGCTGCGAGAAATGAGGAAGAGACTGATGAATTATGCAGAATGAGAAGTGGAAGCTCTTAGACTGTTCAACACATTGCAATGCCCTATTTATGGAAATCACCAAACGATAAGAAATCACCTTGGCGGTAATGATTCTTCCGTTTCCCAGGCTGTACTTGGCACAACTGCTAATTTGCCATCTGCGCTCCTCCACTTATGTTTTTGTATAAATTAATGTCCGTCATCATTGTCTGTGAATGAGAGGTGCCATAAACTAGTCACAGGGAGCAAGTTTTCATATTCACTCAACTGCTTTCCACCTCTTGAATTCAATTAACAGGGTAATGAATGCATTCACCCTCTTCCTTGCAGGTTTTGAATTAAAAATTTCAATTGGATTTATAATTGAGTGCAAATGAATCTTTTGGCCCCCGGGGAGGTTGAGGTGTGGCTGACAGGGTGATCCTCTGTGTGTAAAGGTATGTGTGGCTGTGCACGTGTGTTGTTTCCTCGTATACAAAAGAGGCAGTGTGCCTATCAGAGACCATTTTTCCTCACTTTGTTCCCCTGCCGAACGGTATCCAGTAGCGTTTGCTGTTTTAGCAAAACACTCTCCGCAACAGATAAAACTCTCTCCACCACTCCCGCTGCCTTCGGGGCTCTGATCTAAATTGATCCATTTTGACGCTGACAAATGTCAAGATATACAAGCCTGTAACAGTGGAGCAGAGATTTCTCCCTGAGCCTCTGAGAGGATGAGAGATTTGTCATCAAGTGTGTCCAATTATAAAGTGCTACATTTTTACTGCGGCAGTAAAGATTGCTTCGCTAGACTGTATTGTCTTGGTTTTTATACGTGCTGACGAAAACCTTTGGATCATTTTAAGGTATCCTGCTGTATCTGACTTAGACTGTCAGCCAGGTTGCTTGGGAAAAATAGTCGGCAGGTTTATTAGGGATTTTAATGACAAGTGATGTCAGCGCTCTGAAAGAAAAGCACTCAAGGGACGCATCAAATTATGATAAACAATACGTTTGATTATGACCTGATTTCATCCAGGGGGGAATGAAAGCACACAATTTTGCCAAATAATTTCACTGCTGCAGTTAGTTGAGGGCCAGTAGGTGGCAATCAGGCAGGAATGGGCACACACACACACACACACACACACACACACACACACACAAGAGAAAATTTGGCTGAAGTACCAAATTGAAGGGTGTGAGCTGATGTAGAAAGGCAGAGAAAGAGAGAGAGAGAGAGAGAGAGAGAGAGGAGATAGGTGGTTTGGTGTATGAAAAGATGTGATGGCTGAATGGAAAGGAGAATATGGCTGCTGGTCAGTGTTTATCTGTGTCGGCATGCTTACTTACCCACAGTCAGCCCTCTCAGATTGAGATTAATAGGCTTTGCAGAACGGCGAATGCTCATGATGCCCACACATGCAAACTAAGACACAAACGGACACACACACACACACACACAGGCACACAAACAAGGCAAAAATATCCATCTTAACAAGTAATTTACTCCAGCGTTTCATCCTAAAAACGTACTTTTCTCAAAACTCTTATTTTCTTGATAATCGGTGGGGTGATTTGTCTTGTCCTGCCTTGTTTCAAGATATCGACACTTGTTTGTTGTGACTCCCTGGAACAAATGAAATTATCTCACCCCGGTGGCAGCATAACTCACGTTTTTAGAACATGTGATCCAATTTTAAGACCCAATATGTAACTAAATGACTTAGGAGGATGGACGTCTTCTGCAGTGCCCAACCTCCAATCTGACAGCTTAGTGAGTGAACTAAGAGGCATTAAGAGCAGCGAGCTATTAGATTAAGTCAGGGGTGCCGGATTCATTTCAGAAGTACGTGGGCCCAAAAGTGTGCATGTATGTGTGTGTGTGTGTGTAGGATCAGCTCACACACGACAACAAACTGTGCTGGCAGACCGCACATGAATCAGGCCAGTGCTGTATCTTGATGATCTCCAGTCCCTCACATCCTCACCTTGATTTTACCCACCGTCCTGACTGCAGAGTGCTGACTGGTCACAACGCAAACGCAAAGTGTGTTCCATTGTGCATGATAAAAGAGCGTCGCTCTCTCCCACACGCAATATTTAATCCAAATAGGCCACAAATAAAAGGGTGGCCCCCTCCACCACCACCAAAGTTCAATCATAATGATATTTCTGAATTGGTGACTAGTGCAAACCTCAGCCAGATAAAGGATAAATCAGCGATGCGGGCAACAAATACTACAGAGAGCAAGCAAATACACAGTCTTCAGTGATGCTGGGTCCACATATAACTGCATCAGCCACACAGCCATACACTATGTATAACTCGACCCACACACAATAACAAACAACACAAGCAGCCGCAACACCAATTCTTAAAACCAGCTAGCCAGCAGCTGTGATAGTAAAAGCCTGTGTCATGGTCATGGAAACAACTCACTGCTGTCTTAATCCAGCGGCGGCCACATGAATCCATATCCAATCCAGCAAAAAGGCAGTGTAATCCGAACGGTGTATCCAAATGAAATGGCCTAATGCCCAATCTCCAAAAAACTCCAACGTGAACGAACTAGCCCACAAAAGTGAAAGATGAACGAAGATGCCACGCCACCTCTTAATCTTACCAACAACGCTGGTTTCAGTAGCGCTTGAATATTGATATTTTGCTGTTACAAAACACTACCACTTTACCTAATAGAGTGGACGGGAATGACTGAAACGTCTTTTTTACCCAAAGTCTTGCAATATAGGGGCATTTGGGGAGGATGCAGTGATTCAAAAGAATGTGGGACGAGGGCAAAGTGGCTCCTTTGGCCCCCTTACTTCCAGTGTCATTGGAGGAAGTGTGACCAGAATAGAGTCCTTTGGATGCTTTCTGCATGAGCAGGTGTTGGTCTCCATCACCTCGCTCCTGCTCATCATCACATGCAAATCCTTCGTGCCCGCTGGCGTGCAGAACCCAGCTAAACACTCCCATTATTCGGTACCAGTGTGTTTCGTTCTTTGCGTCGCCGTCATCAGCCTCTGAGGTGTGTCCAGCTGGTGATAGCAAATCTATGCTGGGAAATTTGCCACACTGTTGCTCTTGTGTGAAGCTGAGGATACATAATGAAAGTGTTCTATGCTTCAGTGCCATCCCACCACCCCACCCTCCCTACACTGGATCTTATTTTTCCCCAGTGAGACGAGGGAGATGCAGTTGGTTCTCTAGACCAGCAGATGGAAATGAATAACTTGTAGCTCCCAGCAAGGAAGCCTCTTTCCTTGTCTAAATGGAAAGTTCAAGCCTCTTAAAAGGTGGATTAAACAAAATGAGAGCAGAGGAACATCCTTTTTTTTTTACCGAGATGCATATGGACACGCACACACGTATATAGACACGCACAGACAGACGCTTTTCTGTCTAGAAACGAGCCCACACGCTATGTGTCTGGTGAGGTGGAATAATCAAATAACATTCTACACAGTTAGCTTTCCAATATGATTAAGCCAGGTTGCCAGTTGCGCAGACTAATTTAGAATGAGTTGTGATTAGCTATTTCTACCCTCTAAGGCATTACCCATTTAAATGGAACATGTTTTAACCAGCTGGGACGATGACTGTGGCACCTGATTCTCTTAAGTGCTGCACTTCAGTGTTTATTTCTCTGCTTTCACTGTAATGGACCATTTGCTTACCTGGGCAGGAGGCGGCGACCGACGAGAGCCATTATTGTATATATATATAGAGAGAGAGAGAGAGAGAGAGAGAAAAGGAGAGAGAGAGAATAAGAGTGTGGGGGTGAGAGAAGGAGAGAAAATGAGAGCGACAGGGCGAGAGAGAGAGACACACAGTCTCTGACTTTTACTGCAGTCATTCCACTCTAGGGATTAAAAGTCACAGAGCCTCCCTCCCACTGCGACCTAGTGTAGATTTATTATTTACTCCAGTTATTTATCACTTTACAGCTGTGACGGAGAGGCCTGCAGGGCCCGACAGAGTGACATACTGCCAGACTGGAATTAAAACTCTCAGCCCAGCGTAATTCACTTTGATTACTCCCTCATCCACCATCAGACAAAGCCCGTCTTCTCTCTCTCTCTCTCTCTCTCTCTCTCTGTCTGTCTCTCTCTCTGTGGCTGGGTCACTGACTAGCAGAGATAGATGCTGGCTGTTCAGCGGCTGTATGGATGTCAGCCCGGTAGGAATATGCTGCACCCTGGCATGTTGAGGCTTGATGTTGGACTTGTGTCCCCTGTCACACCCTTAGCGGGACACTGCAGGTGTTGGGTCATTTCCTCTCCCACTAAAGTCAGAATCTCTCTCCTCTGCTGCCTCTCAAGGTAAAACCCAAGGGTCAGGACTGACTTTGTTATCAGCACACCTCAGCAAAATCCCTCATTTCCCCCTCCTTCTCTCTCCCCGTTCCCCTCCTGATCTCACCTCTCTCTCCTCTTCTCTCTTCCCCTTGATGTTTCTGCCTCCTCGCCTCCTTTGCCCTTTCTCCCGTATCTCGCCGCTCTTCTTCCAACTTTTCTTCCCATGCACTCTTTCTTTTGTCTGTCTGCTTTGACAGAGTGAGCGATGTTGATCATTACCAGGCACTGATGGCTCCACATCACATGAAATCCTCTTTCAGTGCTCCGTCAATGTCACCAAGGAGCCATTCTGAGGCTAATGGTCCAACCCCAGCACCAGGATCTTTGTGGTACACCAGACTAAAAATAGACCATCCACTAGTCTATACTGGATATACTAAGTACAATGTTATTCTACAGACTTTTATGACTTTCATACCTTGATTTATATTCAGAAACAGTTGGGTACAGCTGTTCCGGGTCATAAGTTCAGAACCTTAGAGGAAAACTGCTCAGAACTCTGACCTATAAATGGAATATTTTCTGTGTTTTCTGCATTTCTGTGTTGAAAAGTTCACCCAAAATACAAGAAAAAGATATTTTCCCACTTTCCCCTTGTGCAGTTTATCCAACCAGATAGTATCTGTGAGATGTGGCAGAGTTTTCAGTCTGCCACAATCTTTGCTGTCTCTCTTCACGCCAGAACAATGGAACTACATGGATATTTCACACAGTTCACACTGTTAAAAATATACATGTGAAAAACACAACAGCAACAGCTCTTTGCACAGCAGTGACACAGAAACCCACCATAATCCACAGCCTTCAGGGGGCAAAGATATTCATTGGGAACTATTTTGTGCCAAAGAGCACCAGCGAGTCATATGTATCCAACCCCAGAGAGTACAAATTGGGGGTAGATACAGTTTGCTGGTGGAAATAGTAGATCAAATACCTCACCAAAACACACAGAAACTCTTTGCATAAACAGAGTAAGTGGGAAAATATCTTTTTTTGTTTTTTGGATCAACTGCTTCCTGTAAATATGCATAAAATCTCAGCACACTTCTTGCAGAGCTCGAATTTGGAGAACGTCTGGACTGAAGCATATTTTTCCTCATCTGACTGTTGTGAAATGTCTAACAACAGGAGGTGGTGCAATCAATTGAGGATCTAGCAGTAAATCGTGCAGAGGTCTCAGCAGCCCTGAACAATAAGGTGGAAGCCTGCAGCACGGTAGAAAATGTGGGGCTGCTCTAAGCTTCTCAGGTCCAGATACAGGCTGCGATAGCGGCTGTGTCGCAAATGGCTTGCTGTTAAGGTCAGGTGGGATAAGGAGCAATGATGACTCTATTTCCTCCAGTACGCCTGTCATGTTCTGTACAAACTTGGTTTAATCATTATGTTTCTCCCTCTTGTGGGCGTTTTCAGTATTGCACTTATTTTCTCACGTTTTTTTTTTTTCTAGTATTGATGCTATTTGCTGATCATATAATGCTGCCAGGTCAGTTATTTTTTCTCTCCAAGAAAATTTAACTTTCTGTGAGGTCAGCTCTCAGCTTTAGCTGCCTTTATTTTTCCAGCTCTGTCTGTGCCTTGAAAAATATTGCTTTTCAGTTCTGTTTGTATTGTGCAATTGTATTGTGTAGTTTATTGTGTTTTGCTGACACATTTTGAGTCCTCTTTGTAAGAATGCTCAGCCTTGCTTATTCTTGGCTGCACGATCTGTTTGTTCCTGGTTAGTCTACCTGTATACTGCTGAGTCATGGTAATTCTAAGCCAAGCCAAAGGGCTACTTCTATTTACATTTCATAGCTCAGTGCATTATTTAAAAGGCAAGTTCATATCATTATCAGATGACATGTGTAACTTTAGCTTTCGTTTCTCATTTTGAAGATACATTCGGACATGCAACGGCGTTGATAACGGCTGTGTAACATGTACACTCTGTGTGTGTTTCAGTTTTACAAATTACATTACCTGAAGAAAACAGACAACAGTAAAGACGATCAACTTTACTCCAGCTTCTGTGTTTCTTAGAGTCTTGTTTGCTACCTGTCAGTGTGTGCACAGCCGCACACTGAGAGCAGGATAATCCTCCCTGATATTATATGAGAGCTGAGTCTCTCACAGTTTTTGAAACGACAGCTGATCACAGTGTGACTGCAGTATAGTTATTGACATTATGGAAATGAACTCTGCTTTCCTATTGATCGTTACTGTGCTAGAAAATGTGACTGCATGGTTTCCATTTTGACAGTCACACAGTTGTGTGAGTCTAAAAGTGTGATTATTGAGGGGTATGTTATGTATCCTCTGTCTTGGTAGATGGAATGTGTATTTAAAGGAACAGTTCACCCAAAAAACAAACATTTTCCAATGCAAACTATCCAACCTAAGAGTTTTATCAGAAACTATTTCTTGCTGGCAAACAGGGGGACGTGGATAATGCCAGGTACCTGTGTCATTATTTTTTGGAAAAAGCTGTTGCTGTTGACTTTTTTGCTTGTACATTTTTGACAATTTTCATCATTAATGAATACCCATCAAGCCTGGTTGATTGCATTGGGGTGCTGAGAGACAGGAGAGACCACAACAGACTGGAAACCTAATCTAAATCTCTATCTGGATGAGTAGATTGCACTAGGAAAACATCTTTTTTTTGTATTTTGGGTGTGCTGGTCCTTTAAAAGAAAATATGTGCAGTATTATTTTAAACCGTGACAAGAACAAAGCTTCATTCTGACCCACCAGGGCAGAGGAAACACTGTGTCCAGACAGAAACTGATGTGTGTGGCTGTGTTTGTCCCTTCCATTCATCTCGCCACCCGAAGCAGACACTGAGCTCCGCCCACACCTGCGGAAGAGAAAGCAATCTAACGCTGAATCTGGGAGTTGGGGACATTTAACAGGAGATTGCAGGTGATTTCACTGTCGAGGGCACTCGGTGGGCATGGCTGTGGATGGATGGGGGTTAGTGGTTGCCGAGGCTACAGCTCAGAGTCCCCTGGCTTCACCACACTGCCATCAGAATCTAATCCACAGTCTGACGGATTGGGAGGCAAATTGACAGTGTCAGGTTTCATATCACTGCAAGCTGCACCAGGGCCAGGAGCAGGGCGAAAGTCTAATAAAGCGAGGACGGAGTGTCCAAAGGTTGTGGGCGAGTGTGTGCGCGCACTCACACACGCACATCTAAATGTACATCTGCATGATACAAAAAAAAAAAAAAAAAATGAACCGTGTGAGTGTGCAGCAGCTCTGTAGTGCCGTCATCCTCCTGAGTTATACAGGCTCTTTGCTGACTGGGAAGCATATGCTCTGGGAGTGTGGTCTCTGGTGCTGGAAAGTGGTTACAGTGACTAAGCCTGATGTGTCAATCTGGGATTGTACAAGCCTCTGGCTATCACAGCTCAGAGCTGACTGATGAGGGTGACATCAGTGCTACATGTCAACCAGCAAAACCAGCCCAGAGACAACATGACTAACCCTGTTCAGGATTAATAGGACAGGAAATCCTCCTACACCTTGCTCTATGTGTGTGTGTGTGTGTGTGTGTGTGTGTGTGCATGAAAACCACTCTAACAGCAATTAAAAAGATAAGAATTAGAAATAAATGAGGAGAAAATGGCATGTTGTGTTTTGCTTTGGCCTGTTTTGGTCTGTTTGGTGATATTATACTGTCTAATATTGAGCTGCATGCACTGTGGTCTGTAGTGAGGTCACTGTCATAGTGCAAAATGGTTTGTATCTGCCCTCCAGTGGCTGTGCTCATAACTGCAGGTAGGGCTCATGGCACTGCATTTGCGTGGGACTTCACTTAATAGCACAAGAAAAAAAAAAAAAAGAAAGAAAGAAAGAGAGAGAGTGAGGACATTACCCTGATACTGTCATCCTTACTCTGGCGGCTTCCAGTCATGATTTATATTGATTTTACAATTCTTTAATTTATGAGCATGGCTTTGCACAATAAAAGCTCAAGGGGGAGATTAAATTAAATACAGAGGAGATGAAAGAGGATGGCATCTTATCCCTGCAGAGTAGAGCAGAAGTCCTGGCATGGAGCAGCAGGGAGAGAACATTCAGGAGCACACACACATACACACACTCATGCACACGTACACAGACATGCATACATACACACACACACACACACTGGGGGTCTAAGCTGGTCTGATACAGATAAGCTAAGTCCTGCAGTGTGTTTTGTCTCAGGGGGAGACTGTTTCTGGAAAAATCAGTACTAAGGGTTACATGTCAGGGGTTTGACATCTCTGATAACTGGAGGTAGTGTTGGTGTAAGGTTTCACACCAGCACCCTCTGTCCCCTGCACCCCAACTCCCTCACCCCATCCCAAATCAACATTAAAGACGAAAATGGGCCCCGTTGGTGACTCATTACTGCCGTTGTGTGGCCAGGAGCGCTACAACCATCTGCTCTGCTGGCCTCTACCTCTGCTTGCTTGGGTCTATGCCAGATGTGAAGTGGTGAGCACACATACAGTACATACACACATGTACTCCGCAGAAAGGTTTCAGCTAGGCTACAGGGCTGCTTTGATTTACAGACAATTACAGTGCAATTACACTAAATGTGAGCATAATGAGGATCACTTATCCATCTGTCTTAATAACCTTGGCTGCAGCTTGATGGAGACAGAGCTCCACTAATACTCACTCACCACCGATTTATCTGCTATTTATTGCTTTTGGTTAAGTGTGCTATAAGATTGCACTGTATACATGAGTTAAGTGTAATAAGTACAGGGCCAGTCAGTATATCAATATTATATTGATACTGTGATGTGAGACCAGTGATTTTGGATATCATAAAATTGTGATATGCCATAAATGTCGTCTTTCCCTGTTTTAAAGGCTGCATTACAGTAAAGATATACATTTTTTATAAACGTGGTCTTGTCTAGCTGTTCACTTATTTGGCTCTACTTGCTCAGTCTTCATATCCACATTACTAATGGCTGTTTATTAAATATCCCACGTGTAAATATCTTGTGAAAGCAGCAATAAATACAATATCAGTATTGAGGTAGTCATCCAAATACATGTTGATATTTGATTTTATCTGTCTCCTCCAATCCTCGGTCCATCCCCTCCGCTATACTTAATGATGCACAAAAAAACTGTTGAAGACGAGTAAAAGATTTATTTCACATTTGTTTTTTCAAATATCACCAGCTTTGTGGGGGAATCAAACAAAGACGTCAAAGGGTCAGTCGGTCATGGGGATATTTAGAGAGGCTCATATGCACAGTAGGAGGGGCAGAACAGTCTGCGGTCTACGGAAAACCATAAAGAAGGATCAGAGGATGGATAATTGCACACTATGTTCATTGATGGATCAATGATGGGATTTTACAAGGACATGTTGAGTGCTCTGGCTTTGATTTGTTCTCTGGAGACGAGTAATGCTTCCTGGAGACAGCTGGAGCATGAGTGACATCATCGTCCAATCCTTCTCTATAATATCTCAGAATTAAAATCCGTTGCCTCTGGAGAAGGCCTGGGAGAGTCAAGTACAAATCCACTGTAGGCCTATGGGCTTGGGGGGTTTCGGGGTCGGGAGAAAATGGGGGATTAGGTTTGTGCCAACTAGGTGAAGCCAAGCAGCTACAGAAAAAGTGTACATGAGTGCACCACGAGGGTACGGCAGACAGACAGTGAACCACTGCAATCACAACAATACAAAACACACACACTCTGACACACCATGCCTCACTGGAGACGAGCGGCCTGATTGACCCAACTATCTGAGCTCGGTTATTCACAGTTTACACCTGTGCTGAGCTGACACAACTCAGGGAATATAGGTGATATAGATCAGCCACTGCTTACAGAGGTGCCAGTCAGTCTCATCAGCCAATAGGATTACTGTGAAATTTAAAGGAACAGTCCACCTAAAACACTAAAAGGCTGTTATCCTTTTTTCCCCTGGTGGAATCTATCCATCCAGGTAGTTTTGTGTGATTTGGCAGGGTTTCCACTCTGCTATGATCTGCCCTGGCTCCTAGCACCCCATAAAAAAACAAAAACAAACTCATACGCAATAGCTTTATCCAGGAAAAAAAAATGACACTCATACTCAGCATGAGGCATCCATGCATCCTAAATGAGTGTGAGTTAGTATCGGATATAGGGCTGTGGATTTTGCCGGGTGTCTTTGTTTTTGGAGCAAGCTTCTGCAGAGTTTTTCACATGTAAATTTGTGATGGTTTTCGCTCCACAATACCTATCGGGCCTCATTGTACTGGAGTGAAAGGAAACATGGGAGGTTGCAGCAGAGTGGAAACCTCACCAAATCACACAGATGCTATCTGGACAGACAGATTGCTCTCATGCATTCTGTCTGAACTGTTCCTTTTAAAAATAAAACTGTATAGACGTATTATAAAGGACAGAGTGTTGCTTTTCTGTTTCCGACATCGGTGGTTAACATCTGACCTTTCACCTCCAGTGCAGGCGGGGGAGTAGGAGGCATGGCAGCAGGGGCAAAGAGTGTCATAGTCACACAGGCACTTGAGAAAAAAATGACAAAACATCACAACTTCCATTAAGGCACAACAGAGACTACACTCACAAACACATCTGTCTTTGGGACAAGAACAGCATGATCCACTCGATGGACATACGGTGCTGTACGCGCAGTACAGGACACTTCAGACCAGATGGACTAAAATTAGAACTCTTGTTTAGATTCAGTTATGTACTAATCTGTTTTATATCTATCTGAGTAGTTTCATTCCAAAATCAAATTTCCACAATTAAAAAAAAAAAAAAATCTCTGAAAAAAGATTGTATCAAAGGACAACTCATAATGGAATGCTGTTGAAGTTATTAGTTGACACTATAACTGCATAAAAGTAAAAAAAAAGATAAAAAAAGATAATAATAATAATAATAATAATAAAGAGAGTGCACTGGGTAATCTCATCAGTTATAAGGATGAAAAACAGGCAACATTTTTTCCCCAAAAGGAAGTTGTGCATTTTGGAATGAAACACTTTGTTTATTCATCTATTTCTTAATCTCAATTTCCAGATGAGGCAAATATATTTCTTAAAAAAACAACAACAAGCAAACAAAAAACAGGAAAAAAAGTTTTTTCTTTACAAAACATATATTTTGCTTGGTTGAAACTAGTAAGATTCTCTTCAAGTAAATCATACAATATAATCAGAAAATATAGCATCTAATAGGTGCAATGTAAATCAATAGAATGGAAGTCTTGTTATACTACAAGACTCTATTGTAGGTGTCGATGAGAGTCACAAGGGAAATTCTTGGTTGCCATGTCTTCACACATTGGAATACAAATGTGGTGAACGGCTCTAAAATGGCTTCTAATAAAAACACACACATATCAGCATTGGGCTGCTTTCAAATGTTAACATTAACAGTTTTATGGTTAAGTACAGTGTCATACCTTGTCTGCATCTTAGCTGTAAGTGAAATAAAAATTACAAATGCATATTTCAAATATGTGATTATCACAAAAGAACAACAAATACTTACTGTTATCTAGTATGAAGAAAATACATTCAAATGCTTCCATTACTTTTACCAAAATCATATCCATTTACCATACACAGCAGCTTAGTGGAGACACGATACACCCCTGGTTGCAGGTTAGAGTCAACCCTCTTTGTGATTTAGTAATGGACAATGGCACGAATCTATTCTATTCTGACGTTACTGGATCTCATCTTCCAGCTAGCTACAGTGGCTTGGCCAGAATAAATCAGCACCTAAAATCAGCAGAGGTAATTAAACACGCATACCTTGATACACAGTTTAGACGCCCACACACACACACACACACACACACACACACACGCACACACGCATGCTCGTCGATGCATGTACGCACGCATGCAAACAAACGCGCTCAGGCTCATACACGCGACGTGCGCGTGACAAGTTAATGAACTCACACAAGTAATAAAGAATGTGAATGTCATTGGCAATGAATGGAATGTTAATGGCGATACTATGCTAAGTTATATTTTCCTTTTTTAATGACTGATTTAGATCTTTTTCCTTCACTTCATTGGTTTAACAATCTGAATCTCAGACTTATTTTGGTTTTGCACTGTATGTTCTCATGGCCACAGGTCTCCTCAGCTCCTCTCAAACAAGCATCTCTCCCTTTTATAAGCCCGCTGCTCTCTCTTTCTCTCTATTGTGAATAGGCAGTGAATAGAGTGATGATGCATTAGTGTAGTGAGCAAGCTGAACCGTCTTCCTCCCATGCCAAATAAAGGAGGGTGTGTCTCAAAAAACATCCTATACCCTATGTAGTTCACTACTTTGTCGTTTGGGTCAGAAAGTAGTTGCGCTCGGCGTACAAGAGTACAGTGTCTGTTGAGATCGGCCCCCTTGAGATGCAGTGGAGTAAGATGAGGGGTGTGGACGGGGTTTGACGTTTAACTTCTGGGAAGGAGCCCCTTCTTATAGGCCACCAGGCCGGCTGCCGTGGCAACAGACAGGAAGGTGGTGGTGCCCATGAACTTGAGAAACCCACCCACTGAAGGCAAGTTCCTCTCCCAGAAGGTGGTGACAAACGGGAGGGCTGGGACTTCCTGTTGGAGAGACAGAGAGAGAGGGGGCGGGGGGGCAAATAAGGTTCAGTTTCTTCGACTTTGCAGATCTCATTTTAAACCTCTTCAACCCTGCCAGTCCCGTCAGTGTTTTATAAATACATTGTAAGCACATACTATGTGGCTGGCCTTTCTTCAGACCCACCTAACTTTTTTTTTTTTTAATTCCAGTGGAGATCCCAAGGTTTCTAAATATGTCCTGCTGAATTACAGGGTACAGTATATAAAATCATGCACAAGACATCTAAATTATTTTCTGTTTAACATTACGGTGCAGACATAAAACAATGGCATCGTGGGTTGGAATATTTCACTGTGTAAGCGTGATACAGCTGCAATGAATTGCTGCAGCCAGCAGATACAGAATATGAACGTGACCCTCATATAATACAGAAAAAAACTTTTTTTTTAGCTTTGAAGCTACTGAAAGGGAACTTAAAGGGAAAATCAGAGTTCATGGGGTTAATCTAGCCTGGCTAACACCAGACTCTAGAGACTACCTCTCTAGAGTCTGGAAAGGCTCCTTTGAACTTGTCGGCTTATTGCACAGCTAATGAAGGGACTATGCCTGTGATATCTGATGCTGGTCGGATATGAATCACCATGAATCACAATCACCAGCGTAGCTGATGGTGAACCAGGTTGAGGGGCCGTGTGTATTCATTTGGTTTTTAGAGGAATGGTGTTGCAAATTCAAACATGTGTACCAACCCAACACAATGCTTAGAATTTGAGTGAACACTGACAATTGAATGGAGCCTGTCTAGACTGGTAGTGACAGCTCCTTGATGTCCCACGCAGTCAGTGTCAGCGTCAGCCAGGCTACATTTAATCTATCTCCAGAAATTCAAAAAGGGTTCCTCACCGCACACTCAGGCTCTGACTGCCAGATCTGGCTCTGGTGGATTTTACCCATCGCACACATAACCTGCAACAGAAGATATCGATTGGTGTTTTGCGAGACATTTTCCTTAGGAAACTGTACATAAAATCAATTACGTTTCACAGGAAAGTATTGTAATTTAAATTTGCAAATTCGACCCTGGCTTGGTGAAGGAGCTGTGTAATGTAATTGGCTGTGCCCTGACCTCTCTGGCTGCCCTCTCCCCGGCCTGCACAGCCCCCTCCATGTAGCCGCTCCACTCTGTGGCCGTTTCTGTGCCTGCAAAGTACAACTTGCCAACAGGCTCCCTCAGGACCCTGCAGGCAACGACAAAGTTATAGGACATTGTGTCAGACCCGTATATCAACACATACAGTAGTGCATGTCAAGACAGCAATGACAAGGTTTTAGATTGCTGCTAAAAAGACAGTGAACACGGAAAGGGTTGCCTGTGTGCACGTGTGTGTGTGCGTGAGACTTACTTGCCATACTGAGTAAGGATTCCTGGGGGGAAATAGGCTGTGTAGCAGCCCCCAGAGTACTCCTCTTCACACCAGTTCTTCTCCTCGTAGTGCACAGGCTGACAGAGACAGGAAGAGTCACAAACGGTTCAACAAGCCAAGAATGTCAATGCATCATAAGGGGGTGTAACAACTCACTCAATTTACGATTTGATTTGATTCACAGTACAGGACTCACAATTCGATATGATGTTTTGCACACAATTTAAATTACGAAAAATAGGATTCAAAAGTAAAAGTGTTTTCCTTGTCTTCATATCATTATAGACAAGATGTGTTATGGTAGTTTCACCACATCTAAAATGAATTATAATAAAAACAAAACATAAATCTAAAATCGTAAAAAATAACTGCAAAATCATGAGGACGGGGCATCCTCAGTCTCCAGGCCCTCCAGGCTTAATCTTTTAGTAGTCATACTTTAATTTTCTCCACTGTTTGGCTGTGCACTGGATGCCCGTTCTCTCAAATGTAATTGATTTTTTAAATACCTTTTTTTATTTTTAATCACTGATCTATAATATTTTATAATAGGTCTATAATATATATATTTTATTAAAGATCAGTGTCTCTAACACATTTTTGCATCATATAGCATTGTGACACAATACGGTGTTAGACCTCTAGTATTTAGCAGGTTATTTTTGTTTTGTTTTTTTGTGCCTAAACTCACATGCAGAGCCTCCTCTGAGCCCAGGACTCTGGAGTAGATCTCACAGATCCTCTTCAACCTGCACACATCAGACAACAGTTAGGATCAAAGCCTATCCTGCAGGGTGAAAGCCTGCATTAATCTGCTGTCTCCACCGTCTGAGTGTATGCATCTACCTCTCTTCCTTGGTCAGCCCTGATAGCTTTCTGCATTTCCGAGCAAGGATGAATCTGAAACAGAGGGGTTACAGCAATATGAAGCTGCTGTGCAAGCGGACAAGAATAAACAATTAGGGTGACTGGAAAACCACGCTCACCCCATAATGGCAGGCACAGTCCCATCAGGCTTTGTGTCATCTAGCGTCAGGGCAATGGGGGCGCCCTCCTCCTCAATCACCATACTGCCACAGTAACCTGATGACACATATGCATACAAGTGAGAGAGAGAGAGAGAGAGAGAGAGAGACAGAGAGAGAGAGAGCCTTTAACCAGCATGCAACTAGTAAAACCACTCCTCCCTCCCATTTTACTTCTCCCGCCTCCTCCTCACCCTTTTTCCTCCAGAAGTTCTCTTTGTAGTAGACCATGCACTTGATGACGGAGCCCATGGGGACGCGGTGGATCAGCTGGTTCCTCAGCGGGGGCAGTTCAGGGTTAAAGTGCATCTTCAGGTTTAGACCAGGAGGTGTGGCTACAATCACATACTTGGCCTGGCAGAGAGGGAACACACACACACACACACACACACATGAAGAAGATGCTTTAAGCCACTTCACTTAACGGCACTTTGCTGATGCATGCAGCAGGCTTCCTTTCAGCCTGTAGGGGGCAGCACACAACAATGTGAAAGCAGCACCCTCTGATTGAGGCTGTGTGGGTGGAATAAAGTCATCCAGAGTTCACACCACTGCAGTTTATTTACTTGGTCAGGTGATTCGAGGAACAGGTTCAATAGAACGAGTAAACTTTTATTTGCTGTTGTTACTTACTATATTTTGTTTTCTTGCTTCATACATATTTCTTTTTATTCACAAGGGCATCACTGGGCTGGATGTAGAAGTCTGCTATACTGTCTACATGTTCTGCTTTTGCACTATATAGAAGTTCTCATATATTATTATAATGTATTATACATACAACTGCTGCTTATATTATAGTATATTTACAAGTGCTGCTAGTATCTATGTCACAATATAACGTATTATTATAAGACAATATAGGTGCACTAAAAGATGCGAGTGGATTGTAGTAAGTTTAATCTTGACGTGATAGTGATGCACTTAACTATATACAGCATGAAAAAACACAATACTTTTGGGACAACTGTATATCCAAGCACAACAACAACAATATTCTATATTTAGAATGGATCAGAACACATATCTCAATGTACAACAATGCATGTTAAGCTCTGTTGTTGTAATGGACTTATAATAGGCCTAAAGTGCACTTTAATCTATGTAAAAATACAAGTTCAGTTGGGAGGTGAAGAGCAAAAGGGCGCAAGGAAAATACACGGTGGAGGATCATGTGTCTGCGCTGCAGTCGCTCACCATGTAAGTCTGTTTGTCCACTGTCTCCACCACCACCATGTCTCCAGTCTGGTCGATCCTGTAGACCGGGGACTGCAGTTTGACCCGGTTTCCGAGCTCCTCGGCCATGCACTCGCTGATCTGACTGGAGCCGCCCACAAACTTCCTCTCCTGCAGGAATGGAGAGACAGTGCAAGAGTCAGAGGTCAGACAGTGAAGAAGGTAAACCAATGAGGCAATCGCTGAATTTGCTGCACCACTGCTGAAGTGCTATGATAGGCGTAGGAGCACAGATGCAGGATGTAGGGACTTCTGTGATGGCTACTATTGCTGGAGCCTTGGCTACACCACAGCGTGCAGATGCATGAACAAAACCGGCGGGACGTAAGTCTAGTCTTACTGTATTCTACATGTTGTATAGTTTGTTAGATAAATTAGTCTCCAGGGACCAAATCCTGTCCAGAGAAAGTAGTATCCGTTCTCATAAAGCCTAAATTTATAAGACAAGCCAATGAAACAAGGTTTTAAAGGTGTTCCAAGTTTACTTCTGCCAAAAAAAACAAATCTTGGCCTCTTTGTTTTGCAAACCCCTATTTTACTGATATCTCTTTTGTAGGATCGGTATCCCCCCTCTTTTCCTCACCCCTAATTCAAGAGACTTTAAGTTCTCGAACTATGGGAAAATGTTTCCGCAGAGCTCAGGCCAACAACTGCTGCAGAGTGAATAACAGCAAGAGAGGACAGAGGGGGTGAGGAGAGACTGGGTGTTGCCAAGGCCATGTTGCACAGAGTTAAACAGATAGTGACCTTTTCCATATGGTTAGAGTCAACTCCACTCTGCTCTCCCTGATGGAAAACACATTGGGCGCATTCGACTGTGACATTTGGATTGCTTGGGCTGCCAGTCTGCCCAGAAATTTACAAACCAACACATTACAAAAATGGTGTGGAAATTTAAATAGGGCGATGCAATGTTTCTCTTTTTATTGATCAAAGACGGGCTTCTTGTTCTCCAGGAGATGTTTACTTGTGAGTTTCATTGCAACTGAAGGATATCTGGTTTTATGGAGAGTTGATCTTCAGTGCTGCTGACTGCCCGGATACCCTCCAAATGCATTCGGTTACAAGCTGAATAACTGCATACCACTCATCCAACTCTTTCTATTTTAAACAAAACCAGAGTTCAAAGCAGAGTGCGTGTGTGTTTATGTGTGTGCGCACATGCACATACCCGTGTATAAGTGCCCATGTACTTGAAACGGGGAGGTCTATCAAACAGGAAATGACAACAGGGCTTGTAGCTTCCTCTAATTACCCAAACACGGCCCCCTTCCTTGGTGGCCATGGCAACAAGGCCACTCAGCCCTCCAAAGTATAGCAGCAGAATGGGATCCTTCAGGACGCCAAGAAAACGGCCTTTGTGAAGGCAGTAATTACACTGGGCTGATCTAGGGGAAACTAAGGACAGGGATCAGGGATAATTTGGGAGGCCGTGGGATCGCTGGCTCACCATCAGCCTATTTAGCATGAGTGAGCCCACCTTTCTGGGCTGTAAGTACGGCCACAGAGGCAGAGAGATAAGAGCACCACACACTCATACGGATACATCTAAGCACACTCATGCAGGCCCACCTGTCCTCCGTTGGTGGTGGAGAAGATCCGCATGGTTCCTCCACACTGCTTGACATACCAGAGGAACCAGAGAGCGGACACCTCGTGGGGTTCAGACGTCACATTCACGTTGACAAACAGGGTGGCGAAGCGACGGACGGTACTGGGAGACAGGAACGAACAGTGAGAACATAAAAATTCAAACAAATCAAAACACGTTTCACCGATCGCCACCTCATCCATCAATCTCCACTTCGTTAAAAGTGACCCCATGCTGTTTTTTTGTGTCTTTTCTGGTTCAATACATGAACAAATATTATTTTTATTCATCTTTTTAGTTTTTTAAGAAAAGAAAGTTTTGTACTAACAACCCGTCTTTTCATAAAACATCAAAATGGCTCCTATTATTAGTTGTTGCTATTCCCAAGGGTTACTCTCTTAAAAATTACAAAAGGTCAATAAAAATCCTATCTGTAACCAGAAAAGATACAAAAAACAGCAGGGGGTCACTTTTAATGAGGTGAGAACTGATGATGAGATGGACACTGACGTGAAACAGTGAAACTCAGTGAAATATGTTTTGATGACTTTTTGCCAACAAGACACCATTACCGTTCTAAAAAAAAAACAGGTAGCAAAGACAACATGCCACAGGGATGCATGGGAACCTTCTTTTCCTGCCAGACTAACAGGTTTGACCGCTTCCTGCTTTAAAAATCTTATGACCAGCTGGCTAACCACCAAATGGGAAAATCCTTTTTCAATTTATTGACACAGACACGAAAGCACTACTCCTCTCTGCTGCACTCAGAAACCCACACCACGTAATGCAAGTCACCACCAGAAATTAGTCCTTGAAGGCCATAATTCAAATGTATATGACGTCTATTCGCTGGAGCAGCAGAGAGTTTGAACTTTGGTCTGTAATCTGACTTGAAAACGAGGGAAACCCAAATATTCAAAAGGCATGCCATCATTTTACAAAATAGCGGAGGATGTTATTTGCTACCTGGTCCAGCAGATTTTTTCCAGCAGCTGTTGCATGGTCATCTTGTCCCACTCCTCAGCATGGGGAGCTCTCCAGGGAGCCTCTCTGGGGATCTGAAACACAGAGACGGGATGAGCAGGCGAAGAAAATAGTGAGGAGTGTGTGTGTGTGTGTGTGTGTGTGGAGATGATGACTGATCTTTCTTTACCTCTTTGCCCATCTCATCCATCTTCCTCCACAGGTTGTTGAAGTCCATCAGGGTGAAGGGGTTCCACATGGGAGGAAAGGAGCCTTTGAAAGGGTAGGACTTTCCCTGTTGGAGACACAACATCATGGAGACGGTCAACATTATCATCACCTCCGTTAACGTCAACGCCATAGCCACCAGTAACCTCAAAATTGCTTCCACACAACAATTACAAATGCTTGTATTTTTTTTTGGGCTGCCCCTATTAGTCAACCAAATATTAGTTGATGAGAAGAGTCTTAAACGACCAATTTGTTTGGTTAGTTGCAAGAAAAAAAAACCCCAAAAACATGAACCTTAAACTCCATCCAGGAGCTATACCTTGTTGTTAAAAAGAATAGGTCGAAAACCATGGCTGGACAATGCTTGTATTTCGAGAGGGTAAAGGACAACCCCAAGAAGATACACACCTGTTGCTTTTCTAATACACAGGCCTAATATGAGCCTTTTTTAAATTATCAGATCTGATCATTTAAAAAAAGGCTCATATATCAGTGAGTCAGTGTTGTCGATACATGACAGAGGTTCCACCTTAATCAAAAACAGCAAATCTGAAATTATTTTTCAACTTTTCCTATTTTTTTCAGGATCCAGATGTTAAGGCAATTATGATCCCACTGTATACCACTGAACACTACACGCCAATAAATACCATAACTTGCTGCTAACTCTCACAAAAGCTTTAGTGTCCCATGATTTCCACCGAGCAAACAATTAAATTCAAGGGAAAATACTGATCCTTTGTAATGATCCTGATCCTTTGCTTTTTTAAAATTTTTTTTTTAACAGCAGTTTCAAATCCCAAATATTGGTATGGTTTTGGAATCGACCTTCAAAAAGCAATTTCAGTAAGACCCAGGCTAATGTGCTTACTCAGAGTGACTGTAAACAGTGTATGCACAATGGCACTGTGGTAATCCACCGTCCACAGAAAGTGGAAAAACCGCTTTGGACATCACCAGTTGTGTAATAATTTATCACTGATCAAAGATGCAGAGTTTACAAGCCTGATTGAAGTCCACATGCCTTGTTCACTCACTTGGACTTTGATGTTTCACTTTATAGTTCAAACTTGACTTAGATTTACAGCGAGAGGTGAGAGCGACAATTCAAAAGAGGTCAAGGTTGATTTATGCCGACGCCCCGCCATGATTCCACGTTAAGCTGTGGGTTTGGTGCTCTCCAGCTACATTCCAGCCGCAGACTCCAGTTTGTGACTGTGCCTATGCAATCTAGCAACCTTCACTTAGTACTGTGACCATTAACAATATCTGTTCAGCACAGTGTGTGTGTGTGTGCTTATGTAACCATGTCAACTCTGTCTGGCATAACATCCGTGATTTGACAAGTAAATCTGTCTCAGAGCACATTAAACACCAGCGTCCCCTGCAAGAAAAACACAAACACTAGTTATGCTACACTTGACACAAAGTATGTGTGTGTGTGTGTGTGTGTGTGTGCACTTGGTCCTTGAGAAAAAAGCATCTTGCTGTGAACCTCTGCTCTTGTTAAGCACAGAAGCTTTCTGAGGTAAAGCCCAGACATGGATCCCTCTTAGACAGTGGCAATGAGCTGGGTTAGACTGATACATCAGG
>OMLB01016908.1:0-12511 GCA_900302555.1 Myripristis jacobus
CAGCAGAAACTCTTGAAGCCTGTTAGTCACAAAAGGTGTGTGTGTGTGTGAGAGAGAGAGAGAGCGAGAGAGAGAGAGAGAGAAAGAGAGTGCTTGTGGTGTGTCAGTTTGACTCAAATAATTAAAGAGGATGGCTTCAATAAAAAGCGAACATCAGAGTGAAATGCAGGCCTGAGGGTGACGGCTCTCAAGCTGATGAAAAGATAGTAGACAAAATGAGCTCTAATAACCAATAAACACTATAATTTCCTCTCTTTTTTGCTATTCAGTGACCCATGTTTTGCACCAACTAAACTTGCAAAATGGACACATTTACTAACTTTACTTCATCAGCTGTCAGTTTTTAATTTTATTTATTGAGAATGACATTCGGTTTTCCCCCCTCTTCACAGATGACATTCTTAGAAATATTCTCAGTGTTGGAAAATACCTGATCCAAAATAGCAGTTGTTTTCCAGGAGGATCCTTCCTGGAAAAACCACTGGGATGCCTCGAGCTTCCTGCCTCCTTTGGCACGTCGCCCCTCTCCTCTGCCGGCCAGCTGCCATATGAGGAAACCAAGCAGAGAAAAGACATGGTGCAGCAGAGGAGGAGGAGGAGGGGGAGGAGAGGGTGCAGTCAGCCACATCAAAATCTCTGAATTTTCCATGACAGCTCTGTGACACATTATGCAATTTATATAGTAAATATTTTTCAGCATCTGTGTTCAGATGTGGTGATATTTTTGTGTTGAGCAACAGTGTTGACTCCCAAGTCTTGGTTTGGCCAAGTACAACTCACACTTCAGATTTAAATAATCAGGAGCTTGGTATTTTACATTATTTCCCTCTAAGGTAAGAAGACGTACCAGCAGCCACATTCTATAAAACAGTCTCAAAAATAAAAATTTCAACAATTTTGCATGCCATCTGTACAGCGTTTTAGGATATGTATGGTTTCCTCCATGGTTAATCTTCTACGCTTTGAAAACACAGTTTTCATACTCCATAAAATTTTGAGGTTTTCCATAGCTGTGGGAACTCAACACCATGTCACACACACAGCCAAATATCTTCAAAGGTTTTTATTTCAAATGCTAGACATTCATTTGAGAAAAAAGGAAATCATGTTTAATATTATGCTCAATATTAGCCCAATATTTAAAAAAAAACACTTCTGTTGAAATATTATTATTATTTTGGCATTTTTGCTTTATTTGATAGCCAAGGTAGAGAGAGACAGGAAAGGTAGGGGAGACAGAGGAGATGACAGCCAATGGTCTGGGCTTTGATTCAAACTCAGGACGCTGTGGCTGGGATTCAGCCCCGTACAAGTGGCAGACACTCTTACCAGGTGATTACTGGGGCGCCCCCCTGAAATATTATTTTTAAACAAACCTAATATATTCAGTAATGTCAGTTCATGTGTTTTATACTCATTCCAGTGGCTGTAGTTGTCACATGTTTCAAATGGCTTCATGACTGGCTGAAACAGATGAATTTGGATGCAATTAACACACTCAATTCAGCAAAAAGCTTGGAGCATAGGTGCAAAAAATTGTAAAAAAGGGATATTGTTAGTAAAAGTCTGAACATGTTTTGTATTCAGATCATATTTTTAAACATGATCTGAATACAAGATTTGCAGACTTTTAGTTACAACAAAAACAGATTCTGAAATATTGATTTTTTTTTATTGATATTATCTGTAGAAAGCATGTATTGAATACAGTTGGAGAGATATTTTTACAAACATCCTACTGCAGTTCAACCAGAAGACCTATAATAAGTTTAATCCTCTGTCTCAGCCAGCATCCACTCTGCCCAAGTGCCCTTGAGCAAGGCACTGAGTCCTGACCAGCTGCTATCTGACCCTGACCTCTGACCTCCCTATGGAAGGGCAGTAGAGCAAAAAGTGAATTTTCCTAAAATGTCACATTACCATATCCAAATCTGGCAAAATAAAGGAAGGGTTTAAAAAAAAAAACAACCTCTGGAATTCTGCCATTTCTCAGGGTTACAACTAGCTCTATCTGGCAACCCACCCTTGGAAATTTAAAGGAGGAATACACCAAACAACACAATCAGCATTCCACTAGACATTGCTTCACTATGAGATCAGCTGCCCTGAAGCTGTAAAGAGGAAAAGACAATAGGTGGAGACATAATGGAGATTTAAAAGGGTCACGGAGGAGAAAGCTGTTATTAGGTCCTCTGACGCTACAACTGCACAAACAGATGGTCTGCTGGGGAAGCCAATAACTACCTGCAAATTATATGACACCTCGTTTTACTTGATAATTACCTAGCATTTATTAACTCATGTAAGGGAATCTTACTTTTGTTTAATGGCAGTATTCATTAACGGGGGTCGACTCTTCTTTTTTGTAAAGCACCAAAACAACAGCTGTTTCTGTCTTCTTACTTTGTGCCAAAACACTGCACAAACATTAATTCACCAAAAAAAAAACAAAGTTCCTCCTCCACTGCATGCACATGGAAGAGAATCCAAACTCCACACGGTGTCCCAGTATGAATTTACGCCCATATCTTTGTGTTTCCAACCTTAAAGAGGGATTTTACCACTTGAGTGTGACCTCTGCAGAGTGCAGAGAGAAGAAGAAGGGGATTTCTGAACATGCCCTTGTGAGTGAAGATACCTTTAGAAGACTGTAGTACAAAGGGAGATTTGGCCCCCAGGGTGTATAAATGCTAAACAGGCCAAACAGCCCATCATGCCATGTGCTTTTGATCCTCCACCTTTTTTTTTTTTTTTTTTTAAATGGAAAACAGCTCCAATGAATTCAGCGCTCTGATTAATCTCTTTAATCCAAAGTGCTCAATTCCACAATGTACAGGTAAAGCCTATTGCAGTGTAACCCGGCCCAGTTCAAATCAATTAGACAGGCGAGAGTGTTTTTAAATTCTTTATTTATTCTTCATCTTAAAGATATAAAGGCCAACCATAAGGGAATCCTCTTAAGAAACATATACATGAGGAAAAACAAGCTTCGAATCCAGTCAAAATACTGTGAGGTCTAAGGTCAGTATAGCAAGAAATTAATTCTCATAATACCTTAAAAACACATTGCCTTTTTTTTTTTTTTTTTTTTTTTTTGGATCAATCATAGAAAACCTGACCTGAACAGGGGGGAAACAAGATATCTACAATAACTTCAATGTTGATGAACGGCTGGAAAAAGAAGAAAAAGAAGATATGTCACCACTAAGTCCAAATCAATTCAACTGAAACTGAGAAATTACTAAATACAACTCATGCAGACTTCGATAACATAGGTAACCGCTTCTGGAACCATCTGCAACAATAATAAATATTGTACAGTGTTTGACACTAGCATCCTTCCACAACCAGTGGCACTGCTATCGCCCATGCATTTCTAACTACGTTGCCTGTTTTGCAGCAACCTACATAGAATTAATATTCATTCTCATCAAAACTAATACAATTTAATATTGCACAAGCCCATAATTCATAATTCATGGGGTGGAGAAGGTTTTTAGAATACTGTGACTGGGGCGACAGGAGCGGGTGATATGGCAGGTCGTGTCACATGTGCAGTGGAAGCGTATAAATCAGTTTTAATTTGGTTTCTCTCTTGCAGCCTTATCAGCGGGGCCACAGCTTTGAATCGGATGCATAATTTTGGACCCAAAATGGATGGCAATAGTTGTGTCAGCTGCAAACATTTACATTTAACCATTTGAACACATCACTATAAAAAAAGTATGGTATATATGTACATCAAAAGATAACACCAGACTGCTGAATAGAGGGATTTTTCCATTACATTTCTGTTTAACCTACAGTGATTTTCTGTACAGAGTGAACAAAGAAACTCAAGTCTTTTTTCCATATTAACTCATTCATATATTTACCATTTCTTCAACGTAAAATACTGTTTTTGGTTTCCCTGTTTTCCAAATGTCAAAATGAAAACATCAGATTTAACAAATGCCAGTAAAAAAAAAAAAAAAAAGTGGAACTGGGTAAATACAAGTGAAAACACAACCAAGTGAAGTAAATAGGAGTCTGTGGTGCATAATAATGACAAGCACTTCAGTAGCATATATGCTGTGAGCAGATCCGCCTTGACCTGAGACAGTAACATCCATCAGTCTATTCACTACTTTTAATCTCGGAGTTTGCAACATTTGTAAATGAGTAATATATGCTTTACTTTGATCATCTATTCATTGCTGTTGTTCTTGAAAAAAAAAACAAAAACAAAACAAGAATGACAGAAAACATCAAGGAACCTATATGCAAGAAATCGATCAAACTGTCCTAAAGAAGTGGCTTTGAGAATCACAAGTCCTACACATTTCAACACATGCTTCTTCCCCTAAACCCTCTATCTGAAGCAGCATGAAGAAAACAAGACTGATTAATGAGACACTTACTGCAATTTACCGACCTAGTCAACCAACACCATAAACTTCACAATTGTCTAAACAACCCACCTCTTGAAAATCTGTAGCAGCCAATAACACAGTACATGCTAATAATGCAGTCACCCCCTTTAATGTAATAAAGCTAAATTTAATAAAGCCCATAACATCATAATAAAATCGTAAATGACTGTGTAAAAGTATTGTCAGTGATGTTATGATTAACTGGCTGGAAGTAACATTTTTAGCTGGATGAGGTAAGCATTTAATACATTAGTTACTGAAAACCACATTAAAGAATATTTTTTTGGATGGATAATGTAAAAATCAATCCATGACTTAACAGGATAATTAAATCGCAGCATTTTTTTCTTGCCTCAAGTGCAATTAGGAGCAACATTTCAGCCTTGTCTTTTTGCTACAATGGTCCAAACTTTTGGTGCCAATCTTTAGAGCTCACTCTGTACCAGTGTCCTCTAAATGCCCCGAAATGACTGTGATGGCTCATTAACCAATTATGTCCCACATTCATAGAGATTTATTGTATTTGTCCTGTGTCTCTGTCCATTTTTTTTGTCTGAATCCATTCTGTGTCTCTCAAATTACAAACAATTAGACAAAGACACAATAAAAAACAGAGGTCCAGTTGGCACAAAATGAATCGATGACTTTACCCTGATTTTGATGGCGTATGGATAGGGAAAAATGAAATAAGAGGGATATGTTATTGGCTGCTAAACATATATATGTATGTACATTTTTTTTACCTAAAGGTTACTGAATACAACCTGTGATTGTTTCCATCGTAAACAGTTCAACCACAGAAAAAGAACAAGTCAAATATGAACTGAGGATTATTTCTGTCCAAACCACTGCAGGGAAATACTAGGAATACCACACACAGCTATCGATAGAGGGCAACCTCTAGACTTTGAATATTTTGTCTGTTATTTTTCCTCAAATGACACTTGTCTTTACGCTACCTTAAAAGTGACTTTCGAGCATTCCACAGGAATGCTATCCTCCAGTTTCAATGAGGACAGCAAGGTTATGTGCCAGAAAGTTGAATTATGTTTGGTGACGTGCTGACTGACTAATGTGTGAGGAAAAATAACCAACCAAAACCCAAATTTATCAATATATGCTTGGATTCTGTGTCTCTTGAGGGGACATAAAGTGTAGAACATGTGCAAGCTAGTTAATGGAGCTTATGTACATCACAAGCTGTGGGTCTTGGACGTTCAAATGTCCCAGGTAGAAGTGATCCGGGTTCAGAGTCCAGACAACACCAACTGACACAGCAGTAGTCCTGTTACCCCTAACCTCTGACCTGAGATCAGAGACTCACCACCTTTGAACTAGACACCAGGTGGGACAAAATGTGACCCTGGCTCTGCACAGGGTCAGATGTGTATGCTTCCTCTTATCCTTCCCGAGTGATCACAGACTATTGTAACCGGAGTGGTGTTACCTTCGCACAGCGCTCATTCTAACCTAAAAGATGAGTGATCCAGTCAGGAAGTGAATCGAGAAGGAATGCATATGGGTTTGACTCAACCAGGGCCGCAGTGACAGCGGTTAGGGGTAACTTCTCCCACCTCAAACCAGCCAGGGTCAGGGTGGCGGTGTGCTACTCTGGTGTTTGCTGCCCCCTAGAGCTGAGAACAAGGCAGTGCAGGCGTGGCTCAGGAGGAGAAGGGGAGGGAGAGAGAAGAGGAGGGGTAATGGGGTGGCGGGAGAAGGTAAAGAAGGAGGGGAGGAATAGAAGGTGACGCTACTCATCACAGCCCAAAAGCTCCATTCGCAGGGTGATGCGCTCGTGCCATGCCCACGGCAGGACACGGATGTAGCGGGCGTAGAATGGCGGCTCAAACACGTTCTTTTTGTGGACATTGTTGTCGCTGTTGCCGGGGAAGATCTGGACAGAGTCAGAGCAAGAGAAATGATTGTTATCATATAATCTCCACATAGCAAAAGGCATTTTTGTTCTTGTTTTTGATGAAGTTCCTTTGATCAAACATAAAAGAAGAACAGGTGACATTTAGAGTTATACCTTATTTTACACTGGGTGCCTTGATTGCACTTCCCCCTGTACTTTTTCAGTGCATGCCATGCATACCTAAATTTTTAGTTTTTGCTATTTATTCTTTGGATTTAAAATATAAACTTACGTATCAAACCAAGCATGTTATTAACTGATGTCCAGGCTAACAAAGACACCCTATATAAGCAGCACGTCTTCAAGCTCAGGAAATTTGTGTTGTTGTTGTTGTTTTTAATAATTTACAACAATGAATGGCATCTTCCACAGTGAAAACAAGCCCTGATATCTATTCTACGTGCAGACAACCTGAAAGATTGACATAAACTTTTTAAATACCTGCATCACGCTGGGAGAGGCAGACTCAAGAGAAGTAGGAGGCTGAACTTTGCTAATAACAAACAGCCCTTCATTCAGCCCATTTTGCTGTATGCTGGTGTACAGCTGGCAGGTAAATGTTGTTGGATCATTGCATATATATCAAGCACTAATCAAGCCCAGTGTAAACTTAACTGGTTCCACCTCTGAGAGATGCATTTCAGCTGTAACCTCAGTGATCACTTTTCCTTGAAAGCTAAACAACAATTATGGCTTAGCCTGTGATCTTCACGTTTGTTATTAGGACTGGCTATGGGCATTGTTTTGAACTGAATCAGCTATCAATCTTATTATCACTGTTTTTAAAATTTTCTAGTATATTTTCATATCACACCCATTTTCATTTCTCCTTCTTTGTCTCAGTATATTTCACTGCTGTTACTTTGCCTTCATAATGCTCTAAACCCATTCTTCTCTGAATTTTTCATTCATTAAAATTAGAATTGTTAAATACTTGTAATAACACCCTCTATTTGATATATCTGTACTTAGATTTCATTAAGAAGAAAAATAAAATTTATTATTTTGCTTTTGCAATTAACCATTTTTCCACAGGGACCAAATACGTTTTATTATTATTTTCATTTTATCTTCCTCTGTCTCAAGATGTGAAGGAGAGCCTCTGGGTCCAGCTGAACTGACCCTGTCGGTTTTGGTGGTGTCGTCCTTCACTATGGTCCAGGTCTGTCCGTCGGTGCTGTGAGCCACTTTGAAGGCGCTGATAAACTGGATGTTGCCGAAGTCCTTGGCCCCCTGGGTGATAATCCCTGTGATCCTCTTGGGAGACTCCAAGTCAACCTGTGGACACAGAAGAAACGCTGTGATACATAAACTGCTCGAATCCAACAGTGAGCACTACACTCACCTAAGTGTGCACACTAATTTAGAGCAGAGACACTTTTTGGTTTGGATAACGAATGTAAAAGTTTTCATGTACTGGGCTTCGGTTGAATCACAGTCGTTATTACCTATAAATCAGGAAAAGAATCAACTTTTATACGCAATTGTCACAGATTATTACTTAACCTCTACTGCATTACTTTCTGATATCTATGAAGCTTGTTTTATATCAACATCCTCTAATTATAGCCTACTGATCATACTAATATGAACAGTACTAATACTAATAAGTATATCATTTTTTAGATATAGTCTTTGTATCTGCAGCTCTGTCCCATCCTCTCCTCCCCTACCTGCAGCCATTCTGATCGGTTGTTGGTGGCGGCGGTCCAGGCGTTGGTCTTGCCCTGCTTGTCCAGACGGGCGTAATGCGGGTGCCAGGTGAAGGCCTCGATGCCCCAGGTGCGGAATGTACTGGAAGCAGAAATCTGGCGGTCCGACACCAACCGTGACTTCAGGCCCATTGGCTCCGAACAACCTGCCGTGTTTGAATACACTGTGAAGGTGAGACCAGGAGGAGAGGCAGTGGAAGAGCCAGAGAAAGGGAGGAATGGAAAGAGAGAGAGAGAGAGAGAGAGAGAGAGAGAGAGAGAGAGAGAGAGAGACAGTATGATAGACAGAGGATGGACAGGAAGCAGCCAAAAGCAGCCAGCCAGCGATGTGAAGCAAAAGATGGCCAGCCAGAGAGCATATGGTGGACGGCAACAGTGGTCCATGCAACAGGAGCAGATACGCCATGCAGGTGAATGTGGAGCGATGAACGTGCAGAATTAGGCTGACATGGTAGAAAACGAGTGCAATCAGCTCTTTGCTTCTACAGCTGTAGTCTAAGTTGATCAAAACCCACGTTATGCAATTATACAGCGATCCTTCACAAGTCATCAGCTCATCCTCATCTTCACCGAATCATTTCATTTCAAATCTAAAGTAGAGAGACTATGGACCTAAATCAAGGAAGTATTTGCAGATCTCACTGTAAAACTATAAGGCTCCATGTTTTTCAATTACTCTAGGTCAGTGTAGCAGCTGAGCTTACGAGTTGCTGTTTAAGCATAATTTCCTTCAATTATACAGCATTGTTTTGCACTTGAGTGATTTAATCAATCAGTGAAATTAAATCAGAATTAATCATAAATCAATTCTGGTGATTTAAGGATAGATGTCCTTGTTGGAAAAATGGAAACACTTTAACACCATGGACTTTCTGAATTTTGAATGACTTGAATAATTCCTCCAGCTAATTTGATATACAGGATTTTGGGTTAGAACTTACTTTTAGCTAATGAAGCCTTAGAAAAGACTGAATATGACCCACAGGGGTCTCAAAAAGCACATGCATGTTGGGATTTTGAGCCGGACTGAGACGTGTGACCCCAAAAAACCAAGACAAGCTACAAACATGAAATTTTCAGTCATGCACAAAAAAGGAAAGCATGCCTGACAGGAGAAGAACAGACGCTATCTGATCACTGTTAGACAAGCATCAAGAGAACATCCAACAAACATCCGCCAGTGTAATGAGGCCAGCCAGTTGGCAAGAACCACACTGGCTTCAGATAAAAAGGAACAGAGAGATGAACAGACATTTGTTGCAGTAAAGACGACTTAAAAGAACCAGATAATACGTTGGCCTGCTGGGACAACAATATTTAGATGATGAATATGACTAATACTTCCTCTGCATCCAAAAAAAGTCTGACTAATCTGCACCCTATATATCCTTGCCAATGTTTCCATAACAAAATATGTCCACATGGTCTTGATAAATGTGTTGAAGGATCATCTTGGAATAGGCTTCAATAGGCGGTGTGCATCATCTATCATGCTGCTCTTAGTGTTGCTATCTTCACAGTGATGCAAAACCTTTATATTATGATCAATCTGTGTGTGGGATTGAAAGAAAACTATTAATGAACATGCACATCTACATGAGAACATGTAGGGTGTAAAAATAGCACCAAACACCAGCTAAATGCTGGTAGATGAATGTACAATAGATGACAGTTATTTTCCTACTTTGGTAACTGATTTCGAACATGAAAAGCATGGTTCAGTTGCTACCACAAATCAACAAATTGAAAACAAACAACAATCGGTTGTAAATTAAGTGTGTGTGTGTGCCTATGCAGTTTGTGAGAAAGAGATTTTACCATTGAGCTCACAGCCCACCAGCTCCATGCGCAGGGTGCAGGCCTTGCGACACACCACAGGGATGATGCGGATGTACTGGGCGATGATTGGTGGGTCAAACAGGTTGGTCTTCGTGCCGTCATTGTCCACATTCCCAACAAAAACCTACATAAAAAAGGGAATTCTTAGATAAATGTCAACTGCATATTTATTAATAGTAGTAGTGGTTATAAAAACAGAATTTCATGCGAAATGTCTGATTTATTCCCAAAAAACTGGACAGAATTCATAGTATGATCTGAAACATTCTCTGATTCCCCAAGGAACACTTTCTTCTTTTTCCTTTAAAATGTCTCTTCTCAGAAGAGCCATTAAAGTAAAATCTCTATTGTCACTTGACTGATGCAGATGGCCATTTTTTAGTGAGACACACTGTTTCTTCTGCAAATGATTGTGAGTGCAAATGGCTGAACAGTGCAGGAAACATCAGCTTGCTGCTCCCTCTAGTGGTTCATTTCTGTCTTTTGGAAATGTGGTGATCTGGTTTGAGGTTGATGCCATTGTACAACTGCTGCTTTAGTCAAAAACCAATCCCCCATCCCCTAAAATAATCCCCCCAATACCCTTCTTTTCCTGTGTGTCAAGTGCCATATCTGCACTGTTGTATCTAAGTGCTAAGTAGCACTGTGTCGAGGTGAGCTGTTCTGTATTGTGTTGTCCTCACATGATCCTTCCTGTCTCCATCTGGTCTATACATGGTGTAGGTCCTGCCGTCCAGGCTGGAGGCCACCTTGAAGGCCTTGATAAATTCTGCTGATCCCATGCGGCTGGCGCCCTGCGTCACAATGCCTGTAAAGCGCATCTTCCTCTGCATGTTGATCTGGAATTGTGGGCAAGCCAGCCGATAAAGAGTTATACATGAAAATAAAAGCAAATGGTCACCTTCCCCTTACATAGAGCCTGAGTCTCCATATAAGTTCAACCAAAACATCAAGTGATACAAATGAATCTGGGCAATGCAGAGATGGCAGATGGTTGTAAAAATATCAGATATTTCAAAGATTATCAGCCTGAAAGTGACTTACTTGTTTGTCCTTCCAAATGAGGCACAGAGGAATCAATCTTAACCCAAAACCATCTGAACAAACTGTGTCAATGCCATGTTTAGAACGGTTTCTATCCCCAGTAATTCAACTTTTACTTCTAAGAATTTCAATTTGTTCCCAAGCTGTATCAGCCCCGGATATTTAAATACAGGAGATGCACTTGTAATCAGGTCAAGACCCTAACAAATCTCAGTCTACCTATTTATTGTGCTTATATATTTTCCTAGATAGCTCTTTCCAATTTTTCTTTGTATTTATTCATTCATCAATCTACCTACCCAACCATTCACAACTTTGCACTGTCAGTTCTGCTACGTCTTGTGTCTCACCTCTATCCACGGGTTCCTGTCGTGTGCGGCGGCAGTCCAGGCGTTGACCAGGCCCTTGTTGTGGAGGCGGGCCAGCTCAGGGCCCCAGCGCTGCAAGCCCAGGAGGCCATAGTGGACGGACGAGGCTGTGATCTGGGACTCAGCAATACCACCTCCCTCCATGCCCAGCAGGGATATACAGCCTTTGGGGAGGAGGGGAGGGAGAATCAGCATCTCTTTATTCACCCAGTATAACACACAGGAACTAGTCATGGGGGCTTTATATACTTCCAGTATCCTATCACAATGTCAGCACTCCAACTGTTGCCATAATGCAAAATTTTTGTTGTTCTCCAGCTCAAAAAAAATGTAAAGTGGTGTGGTGTCAAGGGTCCACAACAGTTGCTGCTACAGTGGAGAAGAAGAGCTTAAACGCACAATCTAATGCAATGAATGTGTGAAACAAGTAATAAAATATCTTCTGATACACTCTTCTTCCATGATCCATTCATATAATTGTCTGATAGTCCCTGATTTCTGCAGAGAACTTATCAAACTCCACAATTCCCTCTGTGGAATATAACCTTCAAAATCTGTGATATTGGCTATGTAAGGGGAAAAAAAGCCAAAAATATATAAGAAAACAAGTTTATCCAAATCCCTTGTGTGTCCAAGGCGTCAAGATATTTACTAACTGTCTACTTGAGTTGTAAAAACCATAAAAAATCAGAAAAGAGTTTTGAATCAGCTTAATAGAATAAAGTATTGATTCCTCATTTGGATGCAATCTCTCTGCATGCCTCCTATTGATCATCCTAGAAACTTGCCAGCTGGGCAGCCTTCCAAATCCCATTAACTTTAATGTCTTTCTTCAATCACATGCATCTTAATGCACTACTATTACACCAGTAATATCATACCATTTGACCATTTGATATGGATCCAGCATGTGTGTGTGTGTGTGTGAGAGAGAGAGAGAGAGAGAGAAGGAGAGAGAGAGGGAGAGAGAGAGAGAGACTCAGCTTTTCCTTATACCCAGTTAATCTATTCACAATTCACTTCCACCTCCCTCCTACCCACCTGAGGCACGTAGTAACACTGTGGTGACCAAGTCTTTGTTTCAGGGCCAGCGCACGGAAGTAATAGAGCTTAGAGCGATGTTTATGCACAACACAGCTGCCGGGTCTCACCTGTTCTTGGTCTGCAAGCCTGAACCAACAGCTTGTAGCAACTGGCATGTATCTCTCTCTCTCTCTCTCT
>OMLB01016908.1:17042-33779 GCA_900302555.1 Myripristis jacobus
TGGGGGGGGTGTATTGGTGTCAGTGATGGCTGTGCAAAATACAGTATTTTATTATCAGCAATTACCACATTAATTGAGACATTAGCATAATTACTATAAACAGATCATCATGGAGAAAGGGGATTAGCAGCTTCTATGCTTTCACACTGTGCAACCAGAACAAAACTCATGAAACAAAACAAGGACCTGCTTACTTTCTAAGAAATACACAACTTGGTTCCATTTCCACTAATCTAAAAGCAACTGCAACTAAGCTTACCGTGTTGGAACATATATTTGCTGATTATCAAGGACTGCTATTAGCTTTTACACTTATTTTTTTCTTTTGCATGTTCCTGAAAACAAGCACACACAGACTGATGCAAAGATCGGAAGGAAGGACAACTAAGTAGCATCATCCTTTTTGAAGTTCAGACTGCTACACGTAGCAGCTGTAACTGGTAGGGCGGTACCCTGAAGTGGGTTGCAAGATGTTTTGACATGTTCACACGCAAAGACCAAGTACTTACATAAGAGCCATACAATGTTATCTATATGACTTCATGGCAAAAGGTGAAAAAATGCATTGTGGAATAACACAGGCCAAAGTGAATAAAAAAGCTCTTGTATGCCCATGTATGCACCGCATACATGCATGCAAGGACCATACCAGTGATTTTGAAAGTTTTGACACAGAACTATTCATTTAGAGCATCCACTAGAAAAGATGCACATATTTATGGAGATGTTGATACCAGATGTGCAGAAGAATGTTTTTCCCCAATCACTGAGACAGGTAAGTGTTAATAATTAATAATTTGATCACATCTAGCAAATAAATCTTTTTAGTCATAACCCTCCAGCGCTCCTTGGCAGCTGTTTTCTGTGTTGATATTTTCTGTTTAAGGTCCCTCCACTTTAGAAAAAAACACAGAGGAGCTGCTCTGTCCCTGAACACTGTGACTCTATATGAGGAGCTTTAAGTGCTCTAATCTCGCCTGTTTAATGCTAGAAGTATTAAAGGAAGAAATGTACTACAGGATTAGAGTTAGATCCATGACAGCACTAACACAGACACACACACAGACGCACACCCTCTCCTCCCCAGGGGGCATGGAGCCCAGTCTGCCCACACCACCACATCCTGGGAGGGGCTGAAAACTCTCCAAAAAACAACTAAGAGAGCAGCACACTCACCCTTTTGTGACTCACACACTCACACACACCCGCCCACTGGCAGCGAGTATCTTTAAATTTCCAAGAAACAAATAAGAGCTGCCTTAATCTGTTTTGAAAATCTGCGACTTCGAAGGAGTGAGCAAAGCAAATAGTCGTCCTTCGCTCTGTTTCTCTCTAGTGTGACCCAAAGCGAAGTCAGCAGCTTTGGACATGCCCGTCTCTGACTGTCCCCCTCTCTCTGTCACCTCATCTCCCTTTTTGAGTCACTCTGAGTGTCTTCCCTCCTCCTCCTCCTCCTTCCCTGCAAACCATTGAGGCTTTCAGGCCAATTTGACAGGGCAGTTAGAAGCGCTGCAGTCAGACCTGAGTAGCGAGTGTGACATTGTCAGGAGGGCGCACTTAATTCACTGTTCCGCCTCCGCGTTCACTTTTCCACCCAGCAACAGTGGCGGCACTGACGCTGCGGGCACTCGGTGTGGACCGCCTCTTTCTGTTGGCTACAATGGCACAAGGGATGATCTGTGTGCATATGTGTTTGCTTATGTATTTGTCTGTACATAACAGAAAGCATGTGCCGTGTGTGTATGCCCATATAGGATGTATAACACCAAAACGTTGCAACCAGCACTAATACTGAGTTAAAATGCACACAGATGTAAATAAATGATTTCCACACGGCAATTTTCGCCCCAGTGATCTGTTTAAGGAGCATTTTGGTCCTTTTTGGAGCAAGTTTTATTTACTTGTGCTGCTCTATAATATATCTGCACTTCATATTGGCATATAAACAGGACGGTGCCATTTTCCATCTTCCGCCCCTCAACTGTTGGGTTTTTACCATATTGGGTATTTAAATTTTTACTGACACAGTGCTCTGTGTGGGATCCGCTTTTTTTCCAACTGCATACTGCACAGTGTCAATATTTCCTTCCGCCTCAGTCTGTGTGCACTGTCCAATCAAGAAACGCTCAATTTTTCATGCCTTGAAAGCACTGAAAAAAATCCCTTCTCCGTATATACTGCATTCACGCACATATTGGAGAGAAGTCCGGCTTAACTTGTTTTGATGACCTCTCCGTGTTCACACGTTCACTCAAAACCCTGCTGAACTTTCATAGCTAACAACACAGATTTAAAGGCTAATAAGAAAAGCTAAAGCGAATGCTATCCTGTTATATGAATGAATTGAGCTGATGTGTATCAAAGCATAGAAAAGCAGCATATTATTATTTTTGCATGGTCTTCCGTGAGCTGAGCTGCCCCCTTAGACCTTTTTGTTGAGGGTGTTTTTGTCCCAAGATCACATTAAGACCAAAGTCCTCCAGATGTGGTTTTGATTCAGCTCTGGAATGCGTGTGTACCACAGCAGACACAGCCATTGTTGTTTCTGACCTTGAGGTTGGACATTCAGTGTCTCATTGTGCACTTTCATCTGTGTGAACTGAGTAAATGAGTGAATGTGTGAAGATGCTACTTTAATGTTTAACCCCACTATGCCTCCCGAGTTTCGCCACAGACACTCAACCAGCTTCCTGCTTTGCTGCACACAGCTCACACGGACCACAGGAGCGGGCTGTGATGACACTCAGTCCTTGGCCCCCAACCCCTACACACACACACACACACACACAGACACACAAATTAGTGAACACTAAAGCTGCCAAAAGACAGTCATCAGCTGTAAGGGAGGGGGAACCTATGCCCCTCAGCAGCATTTAGTGGGGTCCTTACAAACCGACACGGCCAAATGAATTCTCCTCATCATCCTTCCTGAGGCATTACCCAATTAGCGTAAAAGCTAGCTCCGCAGAGCACTCTTACTCTGGCAGCTAAAACACCAGCGCCTGCCAGAAGCCTTGTGCATGGATATACAGGTTTTGATAAACTATGATTTGAGGCTCTCTGGGAAACAAAAAATACAAAACTTGGCTGTGAATTCTGTGAGTCACATGAGAACATTTGGAATATAAATACAGATTGGGGTTTAAAGGCGGGATTGTGTTTCCCTAACAGATCTTTGGTATGACACAACTTCATATCAGGGTTTGGTGGACTGATAAAGGCCCTATCATTGATATGATTTCACTGTTGCACTTGATGCAGGCCTTGACTCAAAGACAAGGAGGGATACTGCCAACATCAGCAGTGTGTTGCATTCCTCTGCCCCCACATGCAGCCAAGAGAACAGAGAACACCTAGATCCAAGATGGGAAAGAGACCACAGCAGGCACACGCACTCTCTCTTTCTCTCTCTCAGAGTCAACAGGCAGGTCCATTATTACCTTCTTTTGCACTTAAGTCTGCCCCTGTGACACCTAGGACAAAAAGGTATACATGATCAAACACAAAATACACTTCAACATTTCCGACAAGCCCGATTTGATTCCTACTAAATTAGTTCTTTGTGTGCACTTGGCGACTCTTATTTTGCTGCCTTCTCCTACAAACAGATGCCATCTGTCTCTGTGTGCAGGGCGTTAGGCATTTGTGCAGCACTGCTTCCCTCACCCAGGCTGACCCTGACTGAACCAACCTGACTGCTTGTCACTTGCTCACATAAGGGCGACAGCTGTCTGCCTGGTGGCCAGCATGAGAACAGCTGTCTCTGTCAGGTTATGTATAGGACCTGTATAGTTTATAGGTCTGTACAGTCAACGGTCTATATCATGATTCTGATCATATTGACATTACCATAATGATTATTTTTTAGAAATCTCCTGTGTGTAAATATATTATGAAACAGTCATCCTTACAATATTGTCATAATGTTGAGGTTTGCATTTAATCGGTCCATATCGACAAGCACTAATTAGTGTATCGCTGCTGCAGCTGAATGTACTGAAGATTTTGCTGTAAGATATACAGTAGTGCTGATAAAAAATGAAATATTAGTGAAATTGCAAAATGGTCAAATGCAATATCCAAATCAGGAGCTTAAATTTTTTCGTCTAGATAAAACGTGACAAAAAATACATCATACGTTGTATTATTGTTATTATTATTATTATTATTATTATTATTATTATTATTGTGGTGCTACAGAGATTAGCTTGTTTAGTACAGACTCGAGCAGCAATAACATCATCATTTTATTTATTTTTCTGCGGAAAAATTCCGATGCAAAAATGATCATTTCCACAAAAATCATGCCGCAATTATAACATCTATCAAAATCTTTGCAGTTTGATGTTTTGCCCAGCTGGGACCAGGGGCCTATACGTCACCGTGTCACTCATGAAATTTAGTAACAACATTCATTTTGCTTAGAGCAGTGGTTCCCTGAGATTAATACACATCAGGTTGTGGACTTGTATTTGATCAGATGTGGTCTCAGGGATCCCCATCTGATAAGATTTAGGTATTTCATACATATCTATGAAATTAAAATATTCCCCAGTTTTCTGTGGACTCTCTGGAACCCACTCAAGGACCCTTGATTGTTTCCCAAGTTGGGATCCAGTCCTCTAAGGCTTAGAGGGTGAAACCTGTCAATTTTGGTGACTTGATGACCTTTACTCCAGCGCCACCAACAGGCCCAAAGGGGCATCTGCATACAAAATAACATTTTTTAAACCATATCATTCAGCCTTATTAAAATATAAAAAGGCTGTAAAATACTAATATAATTAATTGTGGTTACAGCACCTAGAATAAAAACTACATTATGCTCGAAGCCATAACTGTGTGTACTGCTATAATGTTGTATCTTAGGAAAGTCAGATGAGTTTGTTCACATTTTTTCATAAAATAAAAATAATAACACAAATGAAATTGCAGAATACTTTTACAAAGATGCGATAGGAATATGAAAATAAGACCCACTGTGATATCTACTGAAACTGATCCTGAAACAGCAAAAAGGTGTAAACCTGCGTGTTAAAACCACAGTATTACTCCCATCCTGTATCTGTAATTAAATTCTGCAGGAAACACTGATAGTTAAGGATAAAACCCTGGAAAAAACTACTACTCAGTGGGAAGAGTAGACTGAGGGAGGCTTACTGTTCTGGCAGTGGACTCCGTCAAAGCCCGGCTGGCACTTGCAGACATATTCGCTGAAGACGTCGCCTCGGCGGGATTGGCCCGTCACCTCGCAGATGGCGTCATTCTTGCATGGGTTGGGGTTACAGGGCCCTTGAGGAAAAGGAAGAGAATCAGATTAGACAGGAAGATGACCACTCTTCCTGTATAATCTCAGTCTACAATCCCAGTCTACAGTCCCAAAGTCAAAATCGCTATTCCAAAAAGTGAGAAAAACTGGCTTGTAATTTCATTGATTTCATTTTTAAAATTATGAGCTTGAACAGACTTTAACTGATTACCTACACTCTGTGGTCATCAAATTTCCTCAAACACATTTAGCACCTATAAGAAGATGTGTGAATCTTCCAATAAAACTTTGAAACCACTAAAATGTAAGATTTTCAGATGACAGAGGCATAACAGACAGACATATACATAAATAAATAGAAATTATCTGACTGCATAGGCCAACTTTGTCTACTCCCAGTGAGAAACTACTGGAGGAGATGAAGCACACTGTATATAAAAGCCCTGGGATGGCCAATTTTTTCTTTTATTCGAAAGTAAAATGGACAACATTAGAAACACCACACCAAACTTATTTTTATTTGTATGTACTTTTCACTTTCCATTTTACGTGATGCCACTGTAGCTTTCCAAAATGACAACTGTGCAAAATGAATTACAGCATACTGAGGACAGCAAAGGATCTGTTGTGTCTTCCAAATTCATGTAAAAGAAGCCAACATAATACCTGGGTTGCAATTGGAGGACATTTCGGATTGGGACACCCTTGTCGAGCGAGTGTGACATCTGCAGTCTGGCAAAGTGACCTGTGAAGGAGGTGGCCCCTGATTTGGGACACAGCGATAGCCAGAACTTACCAGTCTCAGTTTCATTGCAAGTCTCTCCGGTGAAACCGTCAGGGCAGATGCAGATGAATGGACTTCCTGCTCCAGTTACACAGGTTCCCCCATTACTGCAGACATTCACCTCACAGTAATCACCTGCAGAGAGGGAGGAGGGGATGGTCACTGCTACAGTGCAGTATGTGCAATCAGGGCCGGTCTACCATTAGGTAAAAGTAGGACCCATAAAAGCCCACAAAATTGACTAACAAGCTTTTTTTTTTTTTTTTCAAATCACTCCAATCTCTCCTTTATGGAAATCTCTTTTAAACTGATAAAAAAAAAAGCTTGTTAGCCAATTTTGTGGGCTTTTATGGGCCCTGCTTTTTTCTTTTTCTCTTGAAAAAGAAAAACACAACTCTTAACATTACAATTAAAAGTATTCTAACTTTAGTCAGGCTCTAGTTGTGCCAAGGTCTTTCCAGTTCTTGCTGCAACACTTGCTCTTCACTTAAAATTAATTAGTCTTGCTAATACACCAGTTACAGTCAGTCACATGAAAAAAAAAAAAAAAAAATTAAAAAACAAGCCAAAGCTACACAAGTACATAAGTGATACAGGATACGGGAAGTGATACGGCAAAGTAGTGGAAAACAGAAGTAAGCTCCTTTTTTAAATTAAGAACCAGCTATTGCTATTGTTTGCTGCCTGACTCAGCACGTAGCAGCCGACAAGCCGCCATGCCCACCTCTGCTTTTGCTCTGCATTACAGAATCTGGACCAGAGCTATTTGCTTCATTCATTTGTTTCCATTTATCTCAAGCCATGTTAATTAAATGAAAAACTCCATACCACACATGGTCCACATGATCAAAGTGTGGGGATGCACCACTGGTGTGGGACAATATGTTTACTTGGTTTGATCTTTCATAAGCAACAATAACATTTAAAGTGAGATTACTGACAATAAAAGGCAGTAGCAGCACAGGCCTTGTGAATGGAAACAAACTCCCAACGAGAGTGCTTTACAGAATAATAAATCTCATAAATAGTCATCAATCTAAAATATGAAATTTCTAAACAGTGGAATTTTTTTTTAATTTTTAATCCAGGGTTCATTTAAATTAGACAATTCATTATAAACTAATTTACAAAATAATGAATCAGTTGATAATTGTGCAATGCTGCAACACAACTCCACCCAACTGGCACCTCAGTATGATAAAAAGGACTTGCAAATCCTGTTTGACCCTATTCTGGTTTGAACTCCACATTGCACATTCATAAATGCATGACAGCTCAGTGTTTCCTGCCCGTGCTGTCCCCAGGGCAAAGCAGCAACATCTGATACTTCCCGGTCTAGGTCCATCCATCAGGGCAGAAGGAGCACTGACACAAGTATGGAACAGTTTCTTCTCTAGTGATACTGTTGCACTGGTGACTTGGAAGTCATTTTATCTGAGTAATTTTGGTTTTGATACATGTTTATGTTTGGTGCATTTTTCTTGCTGGTGCAGATTCATTATAAAAAAAAAATGCAAATCCTTAATATTATCTATGTTATGAAGAAGATTCAGTTAAGCAAAAATATTTTTTCCACTACTGTTTGACATTTCCTCCCGCAGTAGTGGGCATTTCCTAACTTCACTGCTTAGTAGGGAGGGAATGACCTCCTGTAGGTCAGATGCAACGGTCTGGAACAGCTGAGTAAGCCATCACTACACAGTACACACAAAACAGATACTGGATGCTTCCACTAGCATCTCTGTTGCCTGGCCTGAACCTGACAATCTGGCAGCTTTTGGGGCACGAGGGAGATAGTGTCAGCTAGCAGTGAAGAAAAACAAAAAACAGAGTGAGAGGGGGAGAGAGAGAGAGAGAGAGAGAGAGAGGGAAAGAGGGGGAGAGAAAGAAAAAGAGAAAGAGCGAGAGAGAGAGAGAGAGAGAGAGAGCGAGAGAGACATTAAGAGGCAAGCAGAAACACCAAGACTGAAAGAGCTATAATCTACAGTCAGCACGTTTGGTGGCTATCTCTAAAAGGAGAAAGCCACCCTGTGAAAAATCTGACACCACCTCTTACAAAATAATTAAAGGTAAAAACTGAAAATCAAGCCTAAATCACTGGCTGACGACAGTTTTACATAAAGGAGACTCAACCGAGATATAATAATGAACCTTAAATAATTACATTATTCGCATCACAGATAAACAGCATTTTGGAAGTGAATTCTTCAATTACACCCTTACGTTTCTGATGTTTGGATGAATTATGGAGGAAGTGAATGGGCTTGAGGTTCTTAACTCGACTGGAGGCAACGTAGGTCGTTCCCAAGTTAACACTTATCATTTGGATAATTGTCAAGGAAACAGAAGTTTGGGCCCAAGTGTGAAATTGTTGGTTTTCACACCAAACGGTCTGCCATACAGGCTAAAACAGAAGACTGACCCTATTCTTTTACAGCTCCTGAGTGGGGCGCCTCCTCCCACCTCACATAAAGCAGACTGGTGGGAGTAGATAAGGAATGTTTTTGGAAAGCAAGAATAAAAAAGGAGGCATTTCAGTTTTGCAGGGTATAATTCTCAGAGGCCCTGTACCAGTCTGGATTTCCCCACATGGCCACAGTTGAAAATGGCACTTTGGCTCTCTGAGAGTCTTCCAACTTCCTGTGCGTCCCTGTTTATTCTCCTCCACCTCTACCCTCCAACTCACTACCTTTTTGTTCCTCCAGACACTCAAGGATGAGAGCACTCTGAGCAAAGTTTATTCAGGGTGAACACCAGCCAACACTGCAGCACTGTGGGAAGACTAAATCGTACAAGCTGGTGTCCAGCGAGTGTGTGGGGGGGAAGCAAATCTAAGTTACAAATGTACAGTTTGGGAATTTACTTTGCAATTACATTTTTAACCTCAAATATACTGACTTAGATGTCCTCTATTGATCGTAGATTAGCAATCCAGGAGATTTGGGACAGATATTTATGTTAAAGATCCTTTTCACCAACATCCTGTTTGACTTTGTAATCAATGCAACTGTATTTCCCAAGGCTGTCCAGGACTATCAGTGCTGTACACAGCGTCACAGTCTTCAATCTGAGGAGACTGTTAGGCAATAGATTTGGCTGGCACAGCCACCACATGCTTATCCAAATGTTGCTGCCTGTTTATCTTTAGGAAGGAACACAACCCCCCTCTTCCTACAGTGGCAGCTCCCTTCAGGAAAATCCTTTAGTGCCAAGCTAACAAGACCGCCCTGCTGAAAGAATGACCTTTCTAGTAATTTGCAAATTTGTTTTTTCACTGGATCAAACAGACAGATAATCTTAGAATTTGTTCCCTTGTTCCCTGGGATAGAAGGGTTTAAAACACAAAGCTAAAATTAGAAACATCCAAATTCATTTAATGTCTAACAGCCCCTCTCAGGAGTAAAGGAAGGAGTAAAGCGTCTCTAGGAAGGTAGCAAAGTGCATCAGAGATATTTTATGAGGACTGTCTTAGTTGAAGTGTTATTTTACACTAAGCCTTTGCTGGTTTTGGTAAGGAAATGAAATTACTGACACATTAGTCAAGGTGGTCAGGCAGCAGACAGTGGTCAAACCACCAGAGCATCACTGAAAATCCCCTAAATTATGCTACTGACTGGTAAAAACCACGTCTGTGTCAAGGTATATTCAGGAATGAAGAGAAAAATGCCTAATATCTCACTGATGCCAATGTATCTTTGAAATACAATAGGATATGATGGTTATTTGCATGAACAAGGGTCATGAAACTCACTCAAAATATAAATGACTTTGATTTAAAGTATAAAAACCCTAACACTGCAGTTGTGTGGCTTTCACCCTATGCTGCACTCTGTTCCACTTTGGTTTCAGAGGAAACCAAAGTGTTGTTCTTCCCCATTATTTAGGCTACATGCAATGCGCAGCAAGACAAATCATGTTTTAGACAGGCATGAATTGACATTAGAAGGGAAATCTGTGGCTAAAGTCTCGCTTTCGTTTACTGAAAAATCTTCACTGGAAAACTGCCTGAAACTAATAAAGATAATGAATCAGTGTTCAACATGTTCCTACATGTCCTCAACACTTAGAGGTTACACCATACTGTTGCATTTTCAGCTTCTTCTGTTCCCACATGATGACTCCGGGAAAGAGGAATATTGATTGCATCCATTGTCTTCGACCCTTGCACCCTTCACTGCGGGTTGCTTGTCATGTTGACAGTTATAATGAATGAATAATGAAGTGTTGGGTGGACTTTCAGAGGAGCTTGCTGACTTGCTGTGTGCTTGAGTGGCTGAACTGTTTGATCAGCAGCTGGGCTGTTGAGTCAGGTGCTGGGTAGTGAGGTCCAGTAAGGCTACACTTCTATTATCACATCCATTGATTAGCTTTGCCACAGTCAGAGATACAACAGGAAGGTCCTTAGCAAGTGTGTTGGAAAAACATTATAGTCAAAAAATGAGTGCGGAATTAATGCACTTAAATGGATGGGCTAAGGCATGTAAAACACTGTATTACAAGAACTACAAGGGAGATGACATTGAGGGTGTTCCTAATGTTGATTCCTGTGTGAAATGCAGATGTGGTAATGTAAATGAAGGCTTTCACTCTAAAATGAGATATTATCTGTTTTCATCATCACCACAAAAACCACACCATGGATGGCATTCTAGTGAAACCAATTCAGCTATGGGTAACAATGACATCTATGAGTAATCCTAAAATGTATGCCAGCAAAATTTTTGCAGATAGTATAGTCAATATGTCAACCAGGAGTTTAAATGCTGCTGATCTAGTCAAGGTGTACTATGCCTGAAAGTAATAGTAGCCCATGTTGTGCTCCACTTTATCCCAACCACAGTGATGGATTAGGAAGGTATGTGGAGTTATGTTTGGCTGGACAAATCAACACCACAGGACATTGTGCTTTTCTCACTCCTTATGAGTCATGGCCCATGCCTTTCCCATGATGCCTCAGCCCAGGAATGAGATCCAAATACCACAGCAAGAGCACACAGCCGCGAGAGACAGCACAATATAATGACTCAGTCCCTAATCAGGTCCACAAAGAAAGAGTGTAGATCTGACTACCTAAATTTCAGCCTGGGGCATGAGGACTGAAATAGGGATGGACATCAAAAAAAAGATACAAAATTTATGAAGCAGTGTCAGTTTTCATGCATCAAAACTTATCAAAGGGCATCAGAAAGTATTGCATTTTTACCTACACTTAGACGGATGTGCATACATATGTCTTCTGTCGGCTAGCAGCTCAGCCAATACATAAAAACTTTGACAGGCACTGTCCTAAGCTTTGCACTTGCAAGCTGGCTGAAGAAGTTGTCCTGTGTGTGGTGAATCTTTTACACTCAAGGAAACTGGGCCCAGATACTCAATGAATGTATCCATTGACATTTTACTGGAGGGGGGCTGCGTTTGGCATGAGAAACGGTCACAAGCCGTCTCCTTTTGGAAACGAGACGACAGACAGACAGGACAGCACATGGCTAAGTTTCCTGTTTGAGCGTCCAGAAATAAGGAGGTGGTCTAAATTAACCAGCTGCTGCTGAGAGGAATCAACCAGCACAGCACACACACTCGCCCTCTGACTGCATTAGGGTCCAAGTGGATAGACAATGGGGAGAAATAACCCTTATACCAGGCTTGAGACTGGTCACAACAAGGGAGAGAAGCACCTTGTGAGGAGCTGTTTACATGACTGGAAAACAACTTAACATGCTCCCAGGACCCATCTGAGGGCACTGCAGCAAAGGAGGAGGGGCGTGAGGGGGAGGCATTTCAGGACATGGGGATGGAAGTGGACCTTTTGGGGACATCTGGCAGGTCTAAGGGGAGAACTAATTATTTACAGAGAAAAAAATGGCAGCTCTCGACAATATTCACATAAATGGGGAAGTGAGCTTTAATCAGTCTGATGCACAGTAAAATCATTTGTCAAGGCTGCAGTGTTTTAGAAATGGTTCAGTAACAAAGCATGCATCTTCCTACTTTGGGGAAATGCACACTATGCCGCCTCAGGCTAAATCTCTTAAGTCTGAAAGACTCTTGAGTTATCAAAGATGATGTGGAGTCAATCAGGGATATAAATTAAATAAATAATAACATGAAAAGTGTTTTGAGCGAATTAACTCATTCAAAGGAAGCTATAGAAAAGGCACAAAACTGCAGCTGTAATGAGTCGAGACCTCTCAATATGTAATGGTTATGTAGGGCTTGGATGCATGTGCAGGAGACAATAATGAGCAAGAACATGTGAGTGTGTGCGGCCACGTCAGTGTGCATTTTTCATGTATCCTGAGGCCTGAACGCTCTGCCCTCAGCTCTGTCATGCACACACCACTAACCATCCCAGCTTGCTGAAGCATATAGGCTAGCTGGATAGTGTGGGAACTCAGTGTTCCAAAGAGCCCAAGAGAGGAGTCTGCGTCACACACACACACAGAGACACACACACACACACATTCTCTCTTTCACTCTCTCTTTTTCACACATACACACACATCCAGTCTTAGTTAAAACTTTTAAGAGCGCAGTGAAGCATAATAAAAAGGCCTGAGACGTATAGAGCACTCATCCGGTCTGATGACTTGGCACTCGATGCTTGCAGTGCTGCGAAGTGGGGGGGGGTAAAGAAAGGAAACCTCAAGATGTGTAACAGGAGGTTGATTTATCTGGGCCAGGCCTGCCCAGCTCCTTAACTGTCCTAACACTAACACTGCCAGGACTCCAGCTGCAGGTGAGCTTCCTGTAAGCTGCAAGTGCTGCTTCAGAACAGCACAGCCATCTGCTCCTCCAAAAACAAAAACAGTGGCCGCTAAAAATACACTCACGTCACACACCATCAACAACACAAGCTTTTCTCTGAAGTTAACTGAATTAGAGTCTGCAGCAGAGTCATGCCAGCAACACTCTAATAGCTTTTAACTCTGGGTGAAATCTTTGCAAACAGAATTTTAAAAATATATATGTATACTGTATGAGAGCGCCTCTCGTCTTTGTATCATGCATGCGACTCAAAGTTGTCAATGTGTCTCTGTACATAAGGAGACAAATTCCTATTTGTGTATTATTCCTGTTAATTTACGTGATTCTAATTTTGTTCTGGGCAGGATGTGTAATAACCATGGGACGGCGTGTAAAATATTCAACACGGCAGATTGGAATGTGGGGCGGAAGACACTAATAGACGGGCCCAATTTAGAAGATAATCCATATTGCAGTGAAACATTGATAAAGGATGCCATTCAAAATTCAGACGGAAAAAGAGTCTGTCACCCCCTGGGGGAGTTGGAGGGACAAGTAATCAAGTCATCAAGGCTGAAGGAGACAGGGCCCTGAAGGGAAGACCTCATGCTGGCAGATGGCACACACACAGATTGGCACACACATGCCTCTGTCCTTTTCTCACACAGAGTGACAAAATATTAAAATACACGTGACCTGAGAGCGTCAAAACTTGCTGACTTGCACACACCTGACACATCCACTTTAGGGCTCAACTGATTTTGGTTTTGAAGGCTGGTGCCAGCATCTTTAGACTGGTTTCACTGCTGCCTGACATTTTGTGCCAATATTCAATAGCTTTAAATTTGACAGTTTTGATAACATTACACACATTCAGGTTTTCCTGCCCAAATTTTAATGGAAAAGTATCGTCATACTATTCCATTTAGACCACAGGACGCAAAGATGCAAAGGAAGGCCCTTAAATGAGAAATTGATTTACAAAAACATAAGTCAACCTACATCTATCAGCAGTGGACAATATGACTGGCCAGCAGCTGATTCATAAGAAGGTCAATGTCAGTCTGATATATTGGTCAAATCCTAATTCACTCACATAAATCTGAATGAACTTTGACACAAAAGTGAGCATGTTAACGTGTATGCACCCACATGCATCCGGAAATTTCACATACGCTCATGCCATGCCACTGGCACAGCATCTGGCTATATTTAGCCCTGGTTCACTCAACTGCCCTAAGTGGTCTTGTTGTGAGAAAAGACTGCCTCAGCCCTGACACAGAACACCATTTTCCACTTTTCCCTCTTCAGCAGCAAACAAGTGAGTTATAACCTGCAGCATCTACCTCAATCAGCTGAAAACACGCACAAAAAAAACAAACCCTCAGCTCCTACTCTGCCCTGTAAACATTTTCCGTGGCACAGCAACAAGTCTGACCCTCTCTCCCTGGTAGGATGTAAAGTCTCTGCTTCTGCTACAGGGAAGGCGATGATTGAGTGGTTATTACTGGGCGGAAGTTCACTGGCGTATCTGTTTTTGCGGCCACATCCAGAAAAGTGACTCAGTGTTATGGTCACTGCAGCCACACCTATTCTCCACGGCTGTACTTGTGCGTTGAAGAGCAAACTTGCTGCGATGACTGCTTGTACTTTTTCGAAAGAGTGGTGCGGTGGTTTTAATTCAAACAAATGTCTTGGGAGAAGAAAGTACATTAAAATGAACAGTCAAGGTGTAATGAGTGGGGCTTGTAGATCTATACAGGTTCAAATAATTCATAAATATATGCTACTGTATGAGGAATTGAAGTATTGAACAAATGTGAGCACAGCAGAGGGGGTTCTGGTCCTCCACCATCAAACTGGCTGCTCTGGGTACCTACAGTGATGCCATTGGCTCATTCTCATTTTGAGAACTTCAGTCAAAATGTACAGTGTATGTGTGAAAAGCAATTTAATCCAGATAGTACTGTACTGTTTGTGTTCTGTCTGATAGGCCGAAGGAAGCCTGAAGCACTGGAAGGAAAAGTCAAAGGTCAACCATTTGTTATCTCACGTGTCAGAAAATCCAAATATTTCTTCTGCCAAAAATGGAGTTATGAATTACGCCTGTAATGAATATTTAAGACCCGCTGAGAGAAACAGGAATCCTTCCACAGTGGTTTAAAAAAATCAGGATATGAAAGAAACTGCTGTTAACTCATGATGACCTCTCTTTGGTCTGAGGAGATAATGAAGAAAAAAAAAGGTGCAGAGAATCAGGGCATTTTCCCTGTTGTCTATCGACCTAGATGTGTTGCATGCAAACACAAACAAAGCGAAGTGCCAATGGCATGAGTCTAACATGGTCAAGCATAATAGCCAGTCTGTTTGTGCTGTGCCTCTTGAAAGAGGCACTTTGCACGGAATGCCCTTAGGTATTAACTCTTTAAGGAATGTGATAAAAACATGCATTCTCCCATAACAAAAAAAAGGCGCATTTCTAGTTTAGGACTGTTGAGCCTACAAAACCTAAAACAAAATGCACATAAGCTCACCTTGTGCAATTTCACCAATGTGCCAAGTAATTTTAAAGTCATTATTTAGGCTGCATGTTGTGTAACAGCACAACAGTCTGCCACTGAAAATGCAGTCATCGGGCTAGTAGTCCATTGCAATTTCAGAGAGAAAGAGAGCGCCACATGCAGATTCCCACTCGTCCTGTCCAGTTCCTGAGGGATCTCTCCAACTTGACACCCACAAATACCAACTGCTGATACTTTGGTGATGCATTCACGGTGCCGTTTGCGCCAGGTTAGGATTCATCATCACATACCAAACATTGTGAACAAAACAGAGAAACATCCAGCAAATGAGCCGACCACATCTCAATAGATGTTTGTTTGTTGTTGTTTTTTTCCCTAACAGAGCAAGTTGCACAACACGAACTCCATACGGTGGCAGCAACCTTCACCAACAACGTGCTTGGGACGGGTACGGAGGGTGAACTGTAAACAAAAACAAAAAGCAACTTACCGTTCACAGTGGAAATGGTCCCGAAAATCAAACAGGCGGAGAGAAGTGGCAGAAAAAGGGGGAAATACGTTTGTTCCTTCATGGTTTCTGCTTTTCCTGACGTTTGTTAAAGGTTGTTCCAGGACGAAGCGCGGGACGAAGGACGCTCGCGGCGCTCTGAGCAGTGCTGCTGCAGCTCGGCTCGCTCTGAGGTTGAGACCCCAGCGGGCGTAAAGCAGGAGCACGTGCAACTCAGCTCTCATCCAATCACGTCTTGGTTTATAATTGTAAGCCCCGCCTTCCTCCATCGCTGATTTGAAAAGCAAATTAATAACCACAAAGTATTTACACGTGAAAAAAAAAAATACGTGGGCGCAGTGTGGAGGTGGAGTAAACTGAAGATCAAGGTCAACTTCAAGCTTATTTAAAACCCTATATCCCTGTTTACAGTCTCAAAGGGCAGTGCAGACCCACATGTATAACAGGAGGACAGTCCAGGACTTAATCCTCATAGCAGACAAGGAAAAACTTCCCAGGGTGGAACAGGGAAGAGTGGAAGAAATCTTGACGAGGACGACAGAGAGAGGAGACTTCCTCATGGCCGAACACATGTGCAATAGGTCCCAACCCAGTGGGCAAATGACTAATATTACAGTCATAATGCAAAGGAAGACACACTAGCAGACAGGATCAGGACAGCAAAAGCAGCAGGGGGTCTTGACTGAGGCAGGTGGCACAGGACAGTGATCAGCCATGTAGCCACCGCCACAGCAAGGATGAGGGGGATGAAGAGGACAAGGAGGACGACTTGAAAGGATGAAGGGATATGGGGGTGGGCACACTTGGGAGTAAGACAGTTACACTCACACAGGGTATTCATACTCAAGCAAATGAGACACACACACACACACACACAGAGAGTGTGTGTGTGTGTGGGGGGGGAGACAGG
>OMLB01016909.1:0-27899 GCA_900302555.1 Myripristis jacobus
GTAATTTATGACCCCAGCATAGTCGCACTAGAATAATAGAAAAGGGATCAAAAGGGCTTGGCTGCAGTTGCTTGTCACATTGTTGGCTTTGATAATAATGGAGATGAAGAGACCTATATAGATGTTTATCAGTTCATAATCACAATCACAATCAATTCGAACAGTTTCCCAGTAGGGGAATTTGTCGCGGCTTTTGCTTTGCTCCAGTAAGTAACATGGTAGTTATTAAGCTGTAGACATGTTGTTAACCAGACTGCTTGTGTTTTTGTTCTTCCTCCCGAAAAAGGCCGGATGGAAAGAGAGCCATGCCACTTTCATGACGGAGCTGAGGAACCTCCAGGCCACCGGGCTCACAACTATTGGCCAGTCCTTGAGGACCGCTTTTGATTTACTCAATCTCAATAGATTAGTGACTGGGATAGACAACTATGGACAGGTATGTGGTACTGGAGAGAGGCAGAGAGGAAACTAGAGAGACAAAGTTCCATCCATGACAAGATACATACATACACTCCCCCCACACACATACACACACACACTCATACAGATCGCCCCCCTCCCGACCCCTTCCCCTGCCCCAGTCTTACAAGCATCAAACACCTGCACAGTGTGTCCCCGCACATTCCTCCAGTCATGTGTTCGTGACATAAGCCATGACAGCCACAATGCAAAAACAGAGTACGTTCTGCTGTTCACGTGTCGGTAGCCATTATTGATCTTGGCATTTACTTCCAGAGACTTTCTTAACCCTGCTCTGAAATCCAAGCTATCTTTAGGTTGAAATTACAGGCTATGGGAAAGTGAAGGGGATCGGTCGGAGCCTATAAATGCATGATTTTTCCATTTTACTTTGTTGGAGGATCTCGCTCATGTACTGATCAGCTGTCAATAGTTTGTTCTGTGATGTCGTGTGCAAAGGTATAGCCAATAGCTTACCAGGGGGCTTTTGACTGTTTCTGTAGTGTTTTTGAATTCAACAGTCTACAGAGATACTGGGTGTCTTTGCCTTTAATAAATTCATCCTGTGAAATTCACCATGACTGTAAAACTTGTCACAAATGCAAGTATTTGTCCTGTTCACAGGCAGCGTCAAGCAAAGGGAGTCGACTCTCAAAGACTTTTTGTGAATCATTGAATTGTTCTGTTTATAAAATAATGAACGTTTAGGCTTTACTTGGCAAAATCTACAGAGCAACTTAAGGATATAAGGTGCAACTGTGAGGCCTGCAACTGGATCTGCATTTTTTTTTTTTTTTAATCCAAACGGCATAAGCAAAGTGAAAAAAACAGAATACACTGAGGTGTTTCTATTTACAAAGCATGACTAAGTCTTCAATTCGCACGCTAGTTACCGTACTTTATGTTTCATAAAATAGTCCCGGCAAAGTAGCTGCATTTTTATTTTTTATTTTTTTTAACCCTCATGGCAGTTTGTTTTAAACCCATTTTGGCGTTTCTCATCTCTCGGTGAATTTGCTGGTTCTGGAAATGAGATGATGATGATAGCCCGCTTAGCCGCTTAGAGTTTAAGGTGAAATTGTGTTTATTTGAGGCTCTCTTCCATTCAGTGATTCTCACACACTCAGATTCTTAGCTTATCATTAAATGCCGTGTGGGAGCCAGTATCAGCGTTGCAGTTGCAGCCAGGGCACTGTATGCCCATGATTAAGGTATTTAAAACTCTGCACTTCTACCCAGTTCCATTGCCATGTGAGTGTGCTCGTTTCGGTATTGAGTCAGGACATTTGTTTCCTAGTCTGAAGCTAAGCAAGGAGGTAAGTTGTGGAGGTTGAATGGTTTAATGAATGTTTAACCAGCATTTCCTGAGAAAGCGGGTAGATCTCTGCTGTCAAGGGTAATGCATACATACATCATAAATAATACATGTCAGACACACTCAGGGAGGTTGAATGAGAAGTACCACCATGTCAGGCAGGCAGATGCGAGCACGATATGGGCATGGAATCAGATTCTTTTGTGAACACTCATAAGGCGCACAAGGTCAGCATTACTTGCTTAGGCTTGCACTTGACAGAAGCTTTTGTAAATTGTTTGTTGTTTTGGTTGAAAGGCTACCATCTGGGAGCTGTTAACCTAACCTCTGTAACTAATAACAGTTTGTTTTCTGTGCCTTTTCAAAACTGAAGGCAGATTGATTTTGGAATAGACAGTGATGATATTTGATTTTTCTCCAGCCCAATTTTGAGCTGGTAACTTAGCAGGTGATAATTCATGGTGACCAGCGGAGGAGGTTTGCTTTGTAAAAGATTTTTGGTCAAAGCCAGCAGCATTACATTTTATACCTACTGTAAGCTGCTCTGTGTTGGCGTGCTTCATTTTGTGCCTTCTGGTGTGTATGATGCATAATGTAGCCAGTCTGCTAGAAGGGAAGTGGAGCATGGGGACCTCCAAATACATTAAAATTACCATACAAAGCAATTTGTTTGGGTTAACAGTTTGAGATTGGTTGTCGTATTTTGTATTAACATTTGATCTTTTCAGTTCAAATGGCATGTAATCAGTATCTGTGCTCGTTTGTTTAACCCAGAGCATTGAGTGCGCCCTCTTTTCCTCCAGAAGAGGTTTTCTTTGTTTCTTCACACCCCTCCTGTCCCTCTTCTGGACATATAGAGAATTATCCTCCAACTCTGTGCCAGTTCAGGTTTGTGTGAGTCACCTTTGAGGTGTGAGCCAATCATTTGAGCAGTCTGTTTCATCAGTTCTCTGACTACAGACATATAGATGTGTTTGCAGCCAAACCCAAACGGCAAAATAGATGAAAATTTCACTTAAAGTAATTTGCAAATGTTCAAGAGGCATTTATGTTAAATGCTTTATTTGATAATTTGATATTCGTTCCGCTACACTTTCTTGTGTAATATATTGAGAATAATGGAGTTTGATTTTTTTGTCTTTCCTGTTATGTTCCCAGGTGTAAAAGGTATAGGAATCTGAGTGGGGTAGACAGAGCTAGAGAGGGAAATGACAGAGGGGGTGTGCATACAAGGGAGTTAATATTGCCCTGGAGTGCTTTTCTCTACAGTGATAAAGAGCCCTCCAGGTTGCCAGGCGTCTGAGAAGACTCTCCCTAGAGAGATGAAGAGGGGGTGGAGGTAGTGAGGGAGATAGAGAGGAGGGAACCAGCCAGTGGGTAATCCTCACACTGATCACATTTTCATTAGGAATGCAGTGAAAGAACACCAGAATCAGAAGACTGAAAACGGACGAGGGTGAGGAGGATAAAGGTGACTGCTGAGAGTCGTGTGTGTGTGTGTGTGTGTGTTGGGTGGTGGTGGTGGGGTGATCACAAATGAACATGGCAGCCAGGGAGATAGACAAGGCCCCATTAGATCTCCATTAGTCTCATTGTTAGCAGATCTGGATACCTGCCATTTTAGGGCTGAGCTGCAACTGACTGCATGGACAGAGTCCACGGTCCTGCTGGACCAGAGGGAGCAAATCTACCAGACCACAGCTGGCCTGTCCCTTCAGTCATGTTCTGCTGTATTGCCAATATGGATTAATGTTCCAAAATCAAATTTAACCAACTGTAAAGACATTGGATATCTACTTGACAGTGGTGCAATTAACAGGGGACACCCCCACCCAAAACAAACAAAAAAAAAACCCAAACAAACAAACAGCATCACTGATTGGACATTTAAATATATAATTTGTATAATAATAGTAATGATTATAAACATAGCTTTCTTTTAATTTAAAACATTTTTCTCTAGTATTATTATTATCATTTTTTTTTTTTTTACTAATGTTCTGGTAATTTTTTTTTTTTTTTTTTGTAACCAGACAAGACCACATAGCTAAACAGAATACATAGGGTAAATACAAGACACACCATTGGTTTTCTCTCATAATTATAGCCCCAAAATCAGATCAGTCGACCACATCAATTGGCATTTATTCCAGATTAATAATTCAATCCGCAACAAAATATGTAACTAGTTTAATAAATAAAATAAAAGTACTAAATTAAAAATGACAATAAAACAACTCCTTCATCCTTTCATTAAAACAAAAACATTTTTACCACAGTAAAGCACTGCAGTCACATGTTAGAAATAGTGGTAGAGCTGTTCATTTCAGTTATACCTAAATCGCTGATTGGTCCTACAGATGAAAAAAAAAAACAGTGTGGTTGCATTTATATTCATCTATATATCTGTATCCCATAATACCATTTACCTTATCCCCCCGTCACTATTTTTCCATGTTTTTGAAAGAAATCAAGTGAATCAAGTTTTCAGAGGGTTAAAACATTTAATTCTCCTTTTTTTTTTTTTTTTAATATTGTTTTTTATTTCACATGCAGTGAAAGTCTCCGTTCAGCTTTTTATGTGAGGAGCAGTCAGTGCTGACATTGCTACCCGTCTCCCCCACTTCTCCGAATAAAATTGCACCCGTACAGCTTGATAATATGATCAGTCTAAGCCAAGTTAGCTGGTCTGCTGGTGAAAGTCAGCGATATAATCGTTACTAGTCCTGGCAAGGAGGCCTCATCACTGGTATGACAACTCATTAGCATGCTAAGAGGGTACCCAATATCATAAAGGGATTTTTTGGGCAGGAAAAAAGCGGTGGGTTGTCATGGATACCCCATAGTGGGTCTCGGTAGTATCCTGGTATCCTATTTACTTAGGTCTGTTTATGTAACTGGACAAATCTATCATTCAGCAGAAAACACAGCCTGCGGGGCAAATCCCAAACTGAGTAAGCCCAAATCCATTAATAATGGCTGTGCTGTCAGGCCTGAGAGGTGCACCAGGACAAGGTGGCCTTTTTTTAAGGAGAAGTCTAGGTTGCCGTTTCTCTGCTGACAGTAGTTCTCGTGCTGCGGTTTTGTACATCAAGGTTTATACTGTTAACTCACAGAGATGTTCAGTGAGCTCAGAAAATCCCTCACGGTGATGAATGCAGTGCTCTTAAGGTTTCTTTATATCGGTGTGAAGTGCTGATGTCATGAAATATTGTTCAGTCTAGGAGGAGAGAGGTTCGATAGATCCTTCATGTAATGCACCCTGCCATTTCGGAGAATGGGGAGAGAGATAATGCTGCAGACACACACACAATCTTTGTTATTGTTGAGGAGGTGTTGATGTACTCAGTCTGTACCCTCCCTACAGGCTGCACTGTTTCTATTTATTATTCCCATAGGTTAAGGATCTCTCTCACACCCTCTCACTTAAAATAGATCCCCCTGTAAGTTATCTATATAATGAGACTTTATCTACACTTTGTAATTTTCGCCTCAGACTTTCCAGTGGCCTAAAAATGTGGATTGCAGCTTCACTGTGAATTTTTCTCTTTGGTTCTCCTATTAGTGCACTGTCTGCACTCTTACTGTTGTGCTTTGATAATTTTTAAATGTGACATTGGTTTGCCTGCTATTGTTTGGAGATGAATTATGAATCTTCTCTTCTCTTCTCTTCACAGGGCAGGAATCCCTTTTTCCTTGAACCTTCCATCATAATCGCCATCACTGACGGCAACAAGCTGACGAGTAGCGGCGGAGTCCAAGACGAGGTCAGCCATTATCTCCATGGAGACACATGGGTCCCAGCCAATCAGGAGTGCCCCTGGTTGACCAGGATTCCTGTCTGATCATATATAAATGTGGACAATGTTTGCTTTTAACACAAGCATCCTTTACTTCTTATCAGTCTTTTTATGTTTGGTCATTTGGAGGCTAAGACTAAATGCATAGTCATATTAGTCATTATGTAGCCCACTACTGTGGACTACAGTCATTGTGGACTCAAATATCCCACCAGATTATCCACAGTCAGTGTGATATGTCCCTGTTTGCTGCCCAAAACTTGAATATCCCAGTCAGTAAACAGTGTGAAGTTGTAATAATGGTCCGTTTTACTAGTTGAGTCACATGACACATAATGAGTGACGAGTGAAGCAGGGAGGTTAAGATAAGCAGTCAATAGCAGCTGGGAAAGCATGCAGTGTTGCCGTTTGTAATGGCTGCCAGCATGCTGAATCTGCAATAGTCTGCCAGTCTACAAGTGACTGTACTCCCAGTGAAATAGTAGCCCCATCTGACTTTGAATACAAATCCTGACTGCCTCTATACTGTCTGTCAGTGAATTGTCCCACCCCCTGCTTCTGCCTGCCTCTGCCAAACACACAAATATCAGACAGCTTGAATGCTCTCACTTCTACTCCCACTGACCCTGACAAGCTATTAAGTCATGTAGTCATATGGTTTTATAATTAAGAGGCATAGCTTGTGCATACCAGTTCTGCAGTCAGTCTAATTTATGGTTTATGTGATAATTCCAGGTTGGAGGCAGAGCTGGTGCCTGTTGGGAGTAGGCAGTCACTAGGCGCCGTTTAGTAGGAACTTCAATTGCAGCTCTCAAGACACAATCATTAAAGTATCTGAACTGCCTGTAAAACATCTAATATCTAAACATATAACTAGTTTGATTTTTATGGGGAAATTGATGTCAAGTCTTTGAAGACCATTGTGAAAGACAAATGTCTGATATGTAAAATTGACATGGGGAGATGCAGCACCACTATGAAATCTTATTATTGTTCTTTAATTCGCAGTAGTCATCTGGTAAAACTTTGTCCCTGAAGAGACTGATTCCGGTCACTTAATGACCTCCCTTGATAGGAAAATGATTCAGTCCTGAAGCCTGTTATTTAACACCGCACAACCTCCTCCAGTATCATTGATCATTCTAGTTTGCTTGCTCCTTATAAAGTCCATACTACACTGACTCATGCACGAAAATACCAGTCAAGCTAAAACTAAATTTTACTTTCAGTCAATCTCAGTCTTTTGTCATTCTCCGTCTTCCATCTGTCCCCCTCTTCCTGCTGCAGCTGCACCTGCCCCTCACCACACCCCTGCCCGGCAGCGAGCTGACCAAGGAGCCCTTCCGCTGGGACCAGCGCCTGTTCGCCCTGGTACTGCGCATCCCGGGCCACGCGTCAGTGGAGCCTGAACCCTTGGGGGGTGTCCCACCTGATGAGTCGGCCATCACCCCCATGTGTGAGGTCACTGGAGGTAGGCGGGTGGAAGAGAGGGTTGAGGAGGGGAGAGCAAATTTAACTAACCCTAACCCTAATTGTTTTAATTTCAATCATTTATAAAAGGAAGTCGCTTAATTCAAATGTTGGTTACATCATTTTGAAGAAAACTTCACATGCTGTAGTAGATATCCATTTTTGGAGCAACACAAGCCTTTTTTCCACCGCAGAGCTGAGTGGAACTTGCCAGGGCAAGCTCAAAGTATTTATAACACCAGATCAAAATAGCTATTTGTTAAATGGATGCCATTGCTGAGCTGATGAATCATCGCTGTCAGCATAAAGAAAAAGAATAATAGGAGTGGGGTTTTTTTGTATGTTTTCCAGCTGTTTATGAGTTTCTTTATCCAGGGAAAGCCACAAGTTCTGTTGTCAGCAGTGCCACACTCAACATGTAGTCATACCTGGGAGCCTCCCAGTAAAACCAGTCTTATATTATTGGCCAGTGAGAGCTCCCCAGTATAGTCACAGTGTTTCAGTAAAAGCCTAGATTTTCCTAGCTTGTCAGGAATTCGAACATACACCAAGTCCACCTCTCCACACTTTTGGCTCTGTGCTAAAACCTAGGCTAATGATTTCCAGTCTGTAATTCCCCAGGCTGTAAAATAAGTCGACCACTGGCTGCCTACCTACCAGTGTTAAAGAGCATCCACTCAGTCAGAAGTAGGCTTTTATCCCTCCTGCTCGCAGTCCACACTCTGCCTGGGTTGGTAAGTATCTGGGAATAGGAATAGACTAGAACGGTGCTGATGTGAGGTTAAGATTAAAACAACCACACAGAGAGAGAGCGAGTGACAGAGACTGTTGCAGCCAGTGGTGCTGAATGCAGAACATGACACAGCTCCATTGACAATGACAGGCAGTCTATATGGAGCCTTTCCATTACTGCTGATGGCAGACTGGACACAATGCCACAGGCTATTGAAATGTGTGAGTGAACGGGTGCATTACAAGGTCACTAGAGGTGAAGTGTGAGGCAATAATTGGCACAGGCCTGATGGATGAAGCTGGCCTACCAGCTGGAGCAAACTAAGACAGTCTTCCTGCTGGATGTTCTCTGCTGTATGCAGGGTTCCCATGGGTCATGACATATCTGGAAAGTCAAGGAATTTTGAAAAGTCTATTGCAGACAGAATTTATTAAATTATTGGGAAAAGTCATGGAATATTTTGTCAGCCTCAGTTTTTATAAGATGCCATGAGGAGAGTCTCTGACCACAAGCTCACAGTTTATAAAGGATTCTTTTGCAGTTTTGGAGTGTGTAGATGCCTCTTTAAGCTCTTTCAGCTTCAATTTAAAAGATGTAGTTGTTCCACAAATGCAATATTTGGTCAAGTGTGTGTGTGTGTCTGTCAGTCTGTCCACTGATAATCTTGGAAACAACAGGGCCTCTCAGCCCAAAAAAAGGTTAAATAGCTTGATGCTTCACCACTGTAAAAAAAAAATGACTTCACTGAGTGGGGTGTGTCTGTGAGAGAGTTACAGAGAAAGAGAGAGAGACCTCAGTACTAATTTTAAATTTGGCTGTTTTAATCTCTTTTTGAAACATAGTTTTTGTCAAAAGTCATAAGATTTCTGGCAGAGAGCCAGAAATGGCTCGCAAACTATGGGTTCCTGAGGTCTTATAACGTGTGTAATAAAGCGAAATAGATACACAGAGAACAAGAAACAGTTAAACTTGAGAGATTTTGGGAGCTTTATAGTATATTTTCTATACTCCACTGTATTATATGAATCATGTAGTAATTTTGTAATTTGAGAAGTATTGCTGAGTCTGTCCCAAGTTTTTTACTCAGTACATAGGGTAGCCTATAGTCCAGAGAAGGGGAGATACGCCTGGCGGAGATCTGCACTCTGAATGCCCTCTCCCAGTTTTCCAATTTGGTCCCATTTTGTTCACTTTTGCCAGCAGAATTTAAAAATTGGATAAATCAAAGTTTAAAAACGCCTCTGAATTCGAAGAGTGTAAAATTTTGGTCAAATGAAAAAAAAAATCATTTATACACATTATGGAAATCTAACTTTTAGCCATGAAGAAGACGCATTAGTTTAATAAGCACTTAAGCATTTTGTGGGGGTACATATGATGCAGTGCTGGGATTGTCACTGTCTGTGTGAGTATAATATCCTTAAAGGTTAAAAAACTGACCCCATAAAATATTGTACCACACTAACAATATGCCTATAATCACGCACTGGTATTTTTGGTATTTCTAATTTCCCTAAAGGGTGTTGCCCATTAATACACACGCCATGTCCTTTGACTTAGAAATATAGGAAATGTATGCTGCTTTCAGGGTGGATGATTAGGATGTTTTTAATCTTCTAACCGAGCAGCTGTTGTTGTGTCTTGCAGGCCGCTCCTACAGTGTGTTCTCCCAGCGAATGTTGAACCAGTGTCTGGAGTCTCTGGTGCAGAAGATCCAGAGTGGGGTGGTAATCAACTTTGAGAAGACCGGGCCTGACCCCCCTCCCCTAGAGGGTAAGAGGCCATACTACTCTTTTTGGTTTTATTTTAAAGGAATTAATTATTGACTTTATTTCTCAAAACCCCTTTGGCAACTAGTGCAGTACAGCACAGTTTGTGTTTGATTAGTGGAGAACCCCTTTGCTTTCTCCCACTCACCTTTGTGTGTGTGTTTTTTTTTTTTTTTAATCCTCACCGAGCTTTTGCCACTGCTGTGCATAAACAACTAGAGTATATTGCTATTGATATCACCACCTACATATTGTATCAACACCTCCAAGTTGTTGCCATTTATCAAAGGCATTTGAATTTCAGCTGAACTCAAGGCTCCCAGTTATGCTGGGAGCCTTGAGCAGAGCAGAAGTGGCTTAACTTGAATTCCTGTGAAGTCCAACATATTAAGAGTATCTCCATAAGTATTGTGATATAATTTGGTGTTACCACCCAGTCATTAAATATATCACCAACAAGTTCTTGTCTTTAACTAGTGATATTGTTTTAGCTTTGAAGTCAGTCTCAGTCCCTGCTGTCTCCTGTGCCTGTCCAGATTCTCCAGCTGAGGTGGTGAAGTCTGGTCCCCAGCCTTGGCACTGCTGTCACAAGCTCATCTACGTACGGCCCAACCCAAAAACAGGTGTCCCCATAGGACACTGGCCTATCCCCGAGGCCTTCTGGCCAGACCAGAATTCACCCACACTGGTATGAAACACTTTTCTTTAGAGATGGTTCACAAGAAAAAACCTATACAGTTAACCTATACACATGTCTTTCATAATGCCTTTTAAGGCCTTTTATTAAAATGTGCATCTTGGGCATTTTCTGACTCTGTAAGCCACGAGCTATAATGAGGAGCTATAAAAATCTTAAATTCCCACATTCAAATATTACGAGTAACTGTTGGCAATGAGTGCAAGTCTGGACAATACATGTAACAAATTAGGGTTCAGACAATATATACAGTATACTGTATATATGTCTTTAAGTTTGAAAATTATTATGCAAAAAACAAAATTTACTAGAGTAAATATAGTAAGAAAATGAACGAAGAGCATTGTGCAATTGCAAAATAAAAAGATGAGGCAGATACTGTCAAACAATCTTAAAAATGTTTTTTTTTTATATAAAATGCACAATAGGCATGAATCCACCAATATCCAATTTTAAAAAAGTGCAGATATTGGCCTGCTATATCAGTAAACCAATGATCTGGTTTAACGCTTCAACAGATATTTGTGCATTCTTATGTCTGTATGTAATATAATAATAAAGAAATAAGATCCAGAAAAAATAGGGTAATATTTCTGTTTATTTACTCAGAGTCACCATAACAAAAGTTGTAACCAAGTTAATGATGACGACTATAAAGATTTGATTCATGAATCTTAAATGATCCCCATGGGGAAACTGTGTCACTGCAGCACTATAGGACAGGATGCAGGCTATAAATGGGAAATATTGAGGATAATTAGACATAATTGCAAGAACCAGCCTTATTGAAAACAATAATAACAAATAAAGGCACAGCATCTTCTCTGGAGGCTGTAACAGATGTGCAAGTTTGCACATTATCAGATATACAGATGGGAGATCACACATACACATTTGTTTACAGAAGGGCAAATATGCTGCATTATAATATATTCACACAGTCAGATTTCTAGTGGTGCCGTGTGTACAGAAACAAGTGCAGCATGTGCAGATGTCGATTGTTAGCCATCACCTTGTGTGATGTACCTCCTCCCCTCCGTCTTACTCCCCAGCCCCCCCGCTCCGCTCACCCTCATGTCCGGTTCTCCTGTCTGGACGCTGAGCCCATGGTGATAGACAAGGTGCCCTTCGACAAGTATGAGCTGGAGCCATCGCCTCTCACCCAGTACATTTTGGAGAGGAAATCTCCTCACACCTGCTGGCAGGTAGGGCCGTATTACACCCACACAGACACCTACATGAATCAATGTGAGCACACACTCTTTCGTACATGATTACTACAGCAAATGCACGACAAGGTTGTCAGTGAGCTGTGGTCTACTTGGCTGAGTGGAGTGCATGCCTGACGGAGGTTAGTCAAGGTTAGTTTGGTTCCTGAATAAACCATTAAGGGAGCATACTTATGCAAGTTTCCTTTAGGGATGCTCTGATCCCGGTGTGGGGCTGAAGTGGAAATATCAGTAACAGAGATTTTGCCTAGACTAATACCAAAAGCCCTGAGTAACATGTTAGAAATAAAAGAAAGCTGTCTTGATATTATGCATTTTTTCCCACACAGATGCCTGTACTTCTCAAATGGTGGGAAAAAGAAGGAATTTACATCAGTTATTTTTCCCAAAGACATCCAATTAATGGTACATACATATTCAGTGAATGTAATGGATTAGGCTGGTCCTCTGTATTGGTCGACACTTTATTTTGTAGTAGACCATCCTTATCAGCATAAACAAAGGGTTATTGAAAAGACATGCAACTATTGATTATATTTATTGTTGATTCATCTGTTGGTCTGTTGTCATTGTTGATTCATCTGTTTTTTTTAATCCTGTAAAATCTATAAAGCATTAAAAATGATCATAAATGCTGCATTAGTCTGCCCAGCAGTCAAAAAAACCCTCAAAAACTTTAATCTTAAAATGATATGAATGAAGAAAAGTAAGCAAATCTTAGCATCTCAGCGATCTTAGTCATTGTCATCTCAGTGATCTTAGTGAAGTTGTTAACAGCAATTGTTTGGGATTTTTACACAATAAATATCTTAAACAGTTATTTAATTGATTGATTGATTTCCTATTGATAGACTTGTGGTTTCAACACTAGGATTGGTACATGCATTTTTTTCCTTTACTTTTTCATTGTGGAGACCTTTGGCATCAATCATCTTGTTTGTGTTTTCAAAGTGCCTACCCAGTTGCCTTATTATTTAGCCACACATTCATTTTTCCCCCCTCTCTTTCCTTGCAGGTGTTTGTATGTAACAGTGCCAAGTACAGTGATTTGGGCCAGCCCTTTGGCTACCTGAAGGCCAGCACAGCCCTCAACTGTGTCAACCTGTTTGTCATGCCCTACAACTACCCTGTGCTGCTGCCACTTCTGGGTAAGACTTGGACTGAGTGCTGTAAAAGCCACGTCGCACTTGATCTTCTTTATTTTAACTGTCCTCTGTTGATGTCATTGCTCCTGGCGATCTCTCATATTTCAGAGCAATTCTCATTTAAAGCGAGCTACTGTAGAATCTTTACAGCAGTGATTTGTAAGTTCTGCATCACATTATGCTCTTTGATATGCATCATCAGATTCCTCCAGGCTCCTTTACGCCAGAGTGATATGGGTTATGAAAATATGTGGAATATATTGGTGACTAAGTTATCTATTTTCATGATGATCCAGGAAAAGAACAAGTGATAATTTATTGAGTCAGAATGCCTGAAAATGAAGCAGCCTTGTTTCGTCTGTCTTGTATTTCTGATCTGAGTCCTTAGGGAGGTTTTTGCATCCCCGTGTATATTACTACCACACTGAGACTGACTGCACTGATCCAACTGGATGGTGTAAAAGATATTTAGGTGCTAGTTGGTATTCTGTGTTATCCAAACATAAATACATCCAACATAGGCAGAAAAAGATACAGTGATGCTACAAGTGGCATTTTAGGTGCAAGTGTTGGGGTGTGTGTATGTGTTTGTGTGTTTGTTTGTCTTTGTGCACATGTGCACATTGACGTGGGCGGTTATTGTGCTGGAAAATGTTATTTTCAGAAATTGGTGTCAGCAGGCATGGTTTTGCTGCAGAGAGGCTAGAGCATGTTACCTTGCCACTGCACTGATGTCTTGGCTGTGAAAGTTTCTACAGCAAGCCCCAGTGCAGAAAACTGCTTATTTGTTTTTGTTGACACTGATGGCTGTGGATGAGTCTTCTTTTTCAGTACACATCATTTCTTGACTTGCTCATTGCAGACGACTTAATCAAAGTGCACAAGTTCAAGCCTACCATCAAATGGCGGCAGTCCTTTGAGAACTACTTGAAGACCATGCCTCCATATTACATTGGGGTCAGTTGAGTTGAAATCACTGCTCAAATCTTTTAAATTTTGTTCCTGTTATTGTAATACTTCATTAGAAACAGAGGATGTACATTTGAATGATTATTGTATTATTTTCTGTAGTCTCTGAGGAAGGCTCTGAGGATCATGGGAGCGCCAAACCTACTAGCTGACAACATGGAGTATGGCCTGAGCTACAGCGTTGTCTCCTACCTCAAGAAGCTTAGCCAACAGGTAGGACTGTGTTTGTCTGTCCCCCTGGGGGCACATGTCACAAAAAATGTATTAATTATGTGTGTGGATATTTGTTATGGTGGTATGACTGTGGATAGAACTGGACAATAATTCAGTGTTATTGTGCATCAATTTTAATTGAATCACGTTGTGATGACAGTGAATTTGGGGATGTTGTGATGACAATGAGCAAATTTTTATGTCAAAACTGACAAAATATGTTGTAGAAAATACATTTATTTAGTAATTAACTGGTTATTGGCTAGTTGGTTAGCTTTGTTCCATATCACACCTAAAATAACCATTCCCTTCAATAGGATAAATGTTAATATAATCTTTTAACATGTGATTTTGCATCCATGAGTCATACAATGATGTATATTGATGTCAAAAGAAATCATGATATTGATTAACTATTGCCCAGCCTTAACTGTGGTCTACATGAAGTAAGTTCCTGAATGTAACTGAATGCATCACACTATATTTCTAACGGCTAATTTGTTCACATCTCCAGTCCAAAATAGAGTACGACCGTTTGATTGCTTCAGTTGGGAAGAAGCCGCCGTCAGAGGCAGGCATCAAGGTGCGATGGCGGGGTGTGGGCAGTATATCCCTGGCCCAGCGCCGGGACTTCACGCAGCTGCTGCAGAGTATCACAGGAGAGGCTCCGGCCCTGCCCATGGAGCTCAGCCCCAAGGAGTTCCAAGGCTTCCACCTGACACTGCTCAACAAGGTAGGGCTAGGTGGTTTTGTGTTAGTTTATCCTACATACAGGTGTGCTGAGTGTGCACGCCTTAGTCAGCAACGCCCAGCTCCAGTCATTAAATGTTGACACTGTTGTCCACTGAGCATGTTTTACTGGATCAACTGGCATATAGAGTTCTTGCTCAATGGTAGTTCATTGCTCATCTCTCTCTTGCTGAGTGAGGGGAAAGTTATTCTTTCATTTTATGACTTCCAGTCACAAGCACACTTATCTAACCTTTAGGCCACTGGTGCTGCTGTATTGAAGTGTTTATTGAGATGTTTTCATGTAGTGTATTTCAAAGGTGCTTATGGGCTGTGACATTTAAAAAATGGTCAGCTCCTTCAGACTATATTCACCTTGCAATTATGACCTAAGTGTAACAGTATTTCACCAGTAATTGACTTGTCTTGCTCAGCCTAAAGGGAGACAAAACCTCAACTCTCATCACTCACCACTTGGAGTGTCTTGTGCATGACTAAAATTTACGTTGCCTCCCTCCCTCCTTGCTTCCTCAGAGCCTGAAGCCGCAGAGCTTAAGGAATCCGTACGACATCCCACGCAGTCACCTGCTGGACCAGCTCAGCCGCATGAGGCGGAACCTGATAAACACCAGCGCCTGTACACTGAGAGGACAGGACCCAGGTAGGACACTGTGTGTGTGTGTACATACATGCCGTACAACCCCAGCATTCACAAAGTGAAACTATCTGTTGTAAACCATTGAAAACCTCCATGGCATGAACTCCCATTACTTTTAATTCCTGTGTCTTTAGTGGTGACATCATACTGCAATAGTAATAACAATTTCAACCAGTGAAACCACAACCTTTTGAACAATCTGCCTCTATATAGAAGTCTCTTCTCTCTCTTTTCTCTTCTCAGCAGCATCCTGCTTTAACAGGAGATACACAAGAGTAGTCAGACACACCTCCTTCATCCTTCACAATCCCCCACATCAGCATAATGCTCCTAGCTGCATCTTACTACGATGCTTTGCTCCAGAGATATTGCTCAAAATGGGAATTTGGACCTTTGGGTGACCATGACCTTTGACCTAGACAATCCAAAATTTGATCAGCTTGTTGTTCATTCATTAGCAGTTAGTTTCATCCAGACCCCTCCATTAGTTTTTGAATGATCTTGCTAACAGACAGACAAACCAACAAACAAACAAACGGAGGCAAAACATATCGTCTGTCTGTTTTCGGGGCCGAGATGGTAAAATACTCAAATTAAGGCGTCTTTTTTATCGGTTCTTTAATACCAAATCCCCTCTCTCCTTTCCAGACCAGCTCCACAGCGTGCCAATAGCCCAAATGGGCAACTACCAGGACTTCCTCAAAGCTGCTCCCCAGCCTCTCCGAGATGCAGATCCTGAGCAGCCAAAACGGTTGCATACATTTGGCAACCCCTTCAAACTGGACAAGAAGGTAAGTCCCACTGCCTTGTATTGCCTAACTCCAAGGAACATATAAAAGGAACGGATATTACATCATAGTGACAGCATGCCAAATTTGCACTGATGCCAAACTCTGAAGTCAGTGGGACAGGCACAGAAAATTCCACCATAAATCACTTTGCCTCTGCCATTCGAACTGTGACAGGACAGAGATTCAGCTATATAATAAAACACACTTTACATAATGCGGAGTTGAGTTTTTTGTTGTTGTTTTTTTTAAATCCAGCGTGCTCATTAGTTGTCCTTGTTACTAGTCTCACAACATCAGGACTTCGTCCAGCAGCTGTATAAAGTCTTGCATAAAGTCCAACTCCAGCTCAAGCTAACAAGCTATCGACAAATTTATATTAACTGATATATCAAATGTGAGCTAATTAATATAGTAAATTACTTGTAATCCTGACACCTGGCTGGAGCAATAATCTTATTAACAAGCCTATAAACAGATGGGTGGTAAACCCATTCACCACTTTGGGAACCATGATGAAAGTTTCCACATTTGGCCACAATTTGGGCTCACATGCTGTGCAATGACATAATATCCTTTCTTTCTTTTATATGTTCTTTGCCTAACTATAACCCTTCACGTAGACACACCTCAAATGAAAGGCATTAAAAAATGAATATGGAAATTCTCCTTGTTTGTCAAAAGGCTAGTTTGATCAGCTGCCATTGTGTGTGTTTATCTTATAAATGTTCCTGTAACTCTTGTCACAATCTCTTTGTTCGCCAAGTACCTTAAAAGTACAGGAGTTCTTAGTGACATTTCAGAGACACAGTGATAATTTAAAGTCACATTACTCACAGACACAAATGATACCAAGGAAGCAGCACCTCACAGTGTGGAGGGACAGTGTAAGACAATACTTTTAACTGTAAATCACATGACTCCACATGTGAGCTCTTAATCCATATCCTTTTTGGGGAGAAACCTTCCCTGTAGTTCATTCTTCATTACTACTGAAATTAGAGAATCCAGTTTGTAACAATACCATATTTCTAATAAAAGTTTACATTTTTAATGGTCTCTTTCACATATTCTTTCACTATTCTGTAACAGCAGTGTGTTATACAATATGGTTGCAGCTGTAGAAGGCAGTGTCCAAAAATGCCTTAGTTTATGGGGTACCAGTAACACCGAGTGACGTGTTACATACCTTTTTATACTCTGTCATAATTGGCTTTGTTGTTCTCTCTCAGGGGATGATGATTGACGAGGCAGATGAGTTTGTGACCGGACCTCAGAACAAGGGCAAGAGACCAGGGGAGAGCAACAACATGCAGGGCGGAGGGCCCAAGAGACGCCGCTGCATGTCCCCTCTACTGCGCCTGGGCAGGGCCTACACTCCCCCAGTCAGTCCCTGTGCCAGCCCTCGGTCCACAGCTGGTGAGAGCAATACTGCAACACACATGTCAGACTCAATGTGCACACGTTCAATGACAATACTGTCTTTCAGTATTAATAATGATTATCAATTGCTCTTTCAAACATTGGGGGCCTCCTGTATGTTGTGCAGAAAAATACAAACTCTTGCATATAACGTTTAGAAGATAATTTTGTGATTACAGGAGTATTGTAGTTATGCACTTATTTTTGGTTTCTTGTCATTTTTGGTGATCTTGGAGCTGAACCTTAATCCTCCATTTTCGCATAGCAGCATTAGCCTACATATCTAAGATGGAAATCTAAATTGTCAAAACAATAATTGTTGTAATTGCAGAGATAAGCCACACTGGGTTTGACTATGGAATCAACTGTCAATTGTTTTGGTTTGTTTATTTTATTGTTTTGTGTTTTCTCTGACCTTGCAGATATGGAGAACAACGATGGAGAACCAGAACCAGACCTAATCATCAACCACCTGAATCAGAACCACTACAGTCCAGATCGGACCTCAGACTCAGAGCCAGGTCACCCCTCAGGGCCCCTGGACCACCAGGAGAACCACATGGCCGACGATCCCCAGGACCACCGGCACAGGGATGAGGAGGAGAACAGCCGATCACGGGACGGCGAGCTGCAGCCTTGTAGCGAGGGAGGAGCAGAGAGAGTCTCATCGGATGACCGACCACCACGTTACCTATCACCTGTGTCTCTGAAGAAGAAGATCTACTCTGAGACTCTGGAGATCAACAACCAGCTGAGGGCGCTCATCACCAAGGAAATCAGGAAACCTGGCAGACGTACGTAGCCAAAAACTGTATAAGTTTAGAAGACGTGGCAGTGAATAGCAAACACTTGGCTTATCCTCTGGTCTACAGAGCGCATGTTCACAATCACCATGTGCTCTCCATCTGTTACGTAATGGCATAAACAGAGCCTTTTTCATTGCACTTGAGTTGGTACAGACTAGAAACAAGATGATTGTTCTCAAAAATTAATGCTCCCAAAGAGGCAACTTTTAGTTGTGGATTTAATCAATGCTCTAAGCTTTGCCTTATTTTGGTTAATGTCAATATACCCAGAGCAGACTGGTGAGCAGTTTTTCTCTGTTACAGAAGCTTCCGCTGATGCTGGTAGTACTCAGGCTTAGAGGCTGAGTGGAAAAGTCTGTTTTTTAGTTTGTTTGTTTTACTTCTCAGCAGAAAGGGAACAGGCCTGCTGTAGAATCGATTTAGTTGTTCAATCTCAATCACCATATCTGGCAGGTGACCAAATTTTTTTCAATTTTATACTTTTTTTGTTCAGAGTAAAGACTTCAGCTTTGTTGTCATACTGTTCTTTTAATGGCTGTGATAACTGTCCAACTCACTAATTCTAGCCTTTAGTTTTACCTTTGTTTTTGTACTTGCCCTCTCAAGGCAAATGCAAACAAAATGCACACAAATAAACAAAATAAAATTTAAATGAATAAATAAATGCACACACAAAGGTAAATAAAAAGAAAAATATGTGGAGGGAAGCACAATAACAACAATAGATGTCTTGAGGATCAGTTGGAGTCTGGAGAAGTAAGAGGATTTACATATGAGATAATATCCTGCCATCTTTTGTAGAAAATGGCAGTTGAACCTCTTAAGGAATATGTCACCTTTTCTAACAACAGAAAAGACATTAAATCATTTAGTCAGGATGGAGAAGAAGGTGGATTTGGACTTTGCCATTGTAACAGAATATGTCTTTGGGCTATGAGTGAGGCAAAACCAACAACATCAGAATCTTTCTTAGTGAGACAGGCTGATGAAAGTTAGACGGACAAAGTAAAGGGAAGAAATAAATGATTATTACAAATGGGGCTGCATGGGGTGGGTGCAAAATGTTTGAAATGTTGCCTGAATTGTTTCCAAATTTTGAAAGAAGAGAGTACAACTGGGTTTAGTAGTGTATTTGGGATAACAAATACATGACTCCATTACACACCGATAAAGGTTGGAAGAGTTACACCAGGCATTATGTTTTTTGCCCGGTGATAAAAATTAATGGTTAGATAATGCAAGTCCCAGTTCTGCTTTCTTCGCTGCAGTATTGCTCCATGTGCCCTTGGGTTCTTGGCAGCCCAAATTAACTTTGAAATTCTTTTGTCTAATATTCAGAAATAAATTTTTTTGGTGGGAATTTTGGAAGAGTCTTAGCAGAATGCTTATTTTAAAAGATTCTGCCCATCATGGAGGGAGGGAGTCCAGGTGCCTCTGATCAAATTTAATTTCCATAACCAACATTGTGAAATTATTTTTACAGTGCGTGGGAACGAAGTGAGACACCTAAATAACGTAAAATACTTTGGGGCAAATGGAATGGTAGGGTACTGACGGAATATGCTTAGTTAACAAAATATTTAACTTGAAAATGTTTAGCCTGAAAATGCCACAAAGTTTGTGAAGATTTGTAAAATATTGTCTACACAATTAACTGCGTCTGACATAGAGTAAAAGGTCATCAGCATAGAAAGATACTCGACGCTCCAGTCCAGCTCTATAAATACCAGTGCAGAGAGGGGAGGATTTGACAGCAATGGAATGAGGTTCTATTACCACATGACCTCTGGTCCTACAGCAAGAGCAGGGGGATTTTAGGCAACCTGGTTGTGTTCCTCTTGTTTAAGACAAGTAGTCAGAATTAGTTGTCACTCAAGCAGTCAGTGCAGAGTGTAGAAGACGTATCCAAGCAATGAATTTAGACCCAAAACCAAACTTGACAATGTTTGAAAGTCTATTAATATTAGATGATTGTTTAGTCCTCTAACAAACCTTGTTTGATCTTAAGAAATTAAGTCTTTGAGGCAATGATCCAAATGTGTCAAGACTTTGGCTAGAGGCTTTACATTGAATTTAACAGCTGCTGCAATCTAAGGAACTGGAGGTTGAATGGGGTGGTTTTGCATGTCAGTCCAGTCTATTCCTCATCCTCCTCTTGTTGTTTGTACAGACTATGAGAAGATCTTCCATTTCCTGAAGCAGATCCAGGGCAATCTGGAGACTCGGCTCATCTTCCTCCAGAACATCATCAAAGAGGCAGCAAGGTGCTGAGCTCAACCCTTCAGTTGTGTATCAGTTTTACAATGTTGTCAAATACACTGTGAAGAGTACCATCCAAACATCGATTTTGAAATGAGTCATGTTTCATATTTTGGTCCAACCATTTTTGATCAAGTCCTCCCTTGCAGAGCATTGATAGCAAACCTTAGCATCTGTAGAGATATTGATCAATTCAAATACAATTATGAAACACACATCTTAAAGCTAGGGGGTATTCCACAAAGCAGGATTAGCAAGTCTGCCAAATAACATTAAAAAATGTTATTAGCAATCGTTTTGTTTTACAGATTCAAATTGGTATCATCAGGATGTACCATAGTCTCTTACAGTTATCTGCCTTTGTAATCTTGTTTTGTGGATGGTCAACCTGCCCGAAAAGGAGTCTTGTTAGCTTTTCAACAAAATCTGGCAACATTTTAGTAGCATCATTTTCTTCATACATACTCTACATTAACATGCTTTTATCGGTCGCTTTCTGTGCAGGTTCAAGAAGCGCGTTCTCATCGAGCAGCTGGAAAATTTTCTAGAAGAGATCCACAACAGATCTAATAACATGAACCACCTGGACACACTCTGAGACGGACTCATTCCCAGACAGAACTTGCTCTTATGTATCCGACAACCCTCCATCCCTCTGCCCTCTGTCCCCTTCTACCAGGCCCAGTGGAGACAAGACAAGATGGCATCCAGTTCTCAAACCATCACTTCCTCCAGTGGACCCTCGGTCTCTTAGGTGTCCCAGTGTCAGTGATAGCTGGATTGGCTGACCTCAATGATGCTCTTGCATTCGTCAAATATGCATAAAGGGGAGTTAAAGATCATTTTATTGTTACAGGTGAAAATTGCTGAAAGTGTTTGTAAACATGTACGCTGGCATATGCAATGAAATTGTTGGCCCATACATGTCTGTGATTGCATTCCATTCCATAAAACTGTCCTGCATGCACTCTTGATCGTTTCCCCCTCTGATCAGACTCTTTGGCTAGATTGAAATTCCTTGATGAAAGAAGTGGAGTAAAAGAGGGGGTGCAGGACTTTTCTGGAGTGAAATCACAGCCTGTGCTTGGATGTGATGTGTAGTCATGTCCCTATCTGTGATGGTATGACAGACTGATATTGTGACAGGGTTCAGGTTGTGTGTGGGTTTTCACCAAACTCAGGGTCAAAGTACGATCCAGTGATGTTGTGAAGTGTCATTCTTGAAAGTATTTGTTTTTCCTCATTCTTTTTCGTTCACACACTTCACTTATTTTCCTTTGTGCTTGGTCTGAAATGACCTTTTTGGCATTTTGTTTCGAGGGAAGTTGGTAGTCTTGATGCACTTTTTAGTGTCCGTGTTATCATTTTGTTTGGCTAATGGAATTGGGTTACCTCTTTTACCACTCCATTAATAGCAAAGCACTCCACAGCTGTGTCCACAAATGGGCACAGTTTGGCCACAGCTCTTCAATTTGTTGACTTATGGGTCCCTTCCTGGCTGAAAATGAAGATTATTCAATACTAAAAATTGAATTTGCCATGTTAGCACAGTGCATACTTTTTGTGTGGGGGTAGGGGTCTCCATGACTCATGTCTGGAAAGAGTTTCATTAAGAAGTCTTTTATGACTGGTCTTTAGCAATACAGGTTTTCAGCAAGAATCAAAGAAAGAAAACAATGTCTTTGAATGATGCGACATGTTGGAACAAATGTTTAAGTACAGGGACAATTGCTCAGGAACTGACACTAATGCATTACAGTTAGCAATAACATTGGCGCTACTTACACCCCATACTTTTATTTTAATCTGAACTGTTGATATGCAATGGCAAAATGTTCTCCCCTGGAGTGTTGATGAACTGAGGTCTTGGAAGCCAGCTTGTCCTGTGTGCTGGTAGCTGCCAAATATTTAACGCACCCCTAACTCCTTTTTCCACTATGAATTTCAAACCAACTCCTTGACGCTTACCGTGAATGCACTTGTGTAAATTTGAGAATAGTTATTTAATGTACTTTTTAAAAAAAAAAATTTCCAGAACAAATTTCAACCATTACTGTTTTGGTTGAGCCTGTTCATTCTTCTCAAATCTACACAAACGATTTGAGTGAGGTCTAGGGCAAGGGTTGATTTGTGATTCAGGGGGCAGCCCTCTTCCGTTCCCTCCCTCCTTGGACAGGGACCAAAATCTGCCATACTCGTCTTTGTTTGTGAAGAGGTCGCTACCAAAAGAGAGTATTTTGAATACACTGTAAAGATGTAAATAACCCCAGAGTACTATTTAAAGAGAATGTTCAGTGGAAATGGCCTTTTTGTAAGTATTTCCATGAATAAAGTTTCTATTTTACACTGTGAAGGGCCATGTAAATAAAGTGTTGCATTGTTCTGTAAAGATGTGATTGTATCAGTTTTTCTTTTGTTTATGTTTGCAAACTGCCTGGTAATGGTGATGTGGGGAAAAAAAGCTTTTGAGTCTTATAGTTCACCAATGCATTAATCTTAATCTTAGGGGAAAAAAGGACCAAAACACCTGGAGTGTAAAAACAACACATGTATTAAAATTTTATTTACAGATATATACAAAAATATTGTCCCTCTTCCTGAAGTATCTGTGGACCCTCCTGTTGGTCCAGAATAAATATCGGTAGTGAAATAGGGGTGGGGGTAGGTGTGTGTGAGGTTTTGAGGTGTAAGAGTCTTAGATCCTAGGGTTCCTGCTCAGCTGGATTCATCACACGTCCCATGAACAAGATGGATTCTGAAATGGAGAAAACCACAGTAAGACAGAGAAAAATTGAAATGATTTGGTTTCAGCAGAACTCTCCACAGACCACAGCCTGAAATTGTTATGAGGTATCTATGGCTGCAATACCTGTGTTAACTTGTCGCAAAAGAAACAAGAAGGGTCTGTCCGCCTTGAAGACAGGAGCACGGGATCGTTTGAGTAGCACCATAGCTGCAAGGTAGAGAAATTTCATTCAGAAATGTGCCATAACTTTGGCATAGTTGTGTAACTGCTCTGAACACCAGCGTCTAAGACAGGCAAATTACTCAAACGTCAATATCACGCAGAACATTGGTTACCTGTAGCAGCAGCTGCTTTGGTCCCATCTTCTGTGACTTCTATCCTTGCTTCATGGAAGGCATCAGACACGTAGAGACCTTCTTCCACTGCAGGGAGAAACAACACTTGTAGTTGTCTGTCAGCACTGCTATAATTGTCCCAGGCAGTGACAGTGGCAGTGTATGGTGCAGTATGTTGTTTATAGTCTAGGGTATGTTGAAAGCGATGAGCGTTAAAGTGATAATCTTATACTGAAGCTTAAAGAGTAACTAGGACCTGGCACCTAATGGTAGATAGCATTTTATCATGAAGACAGGAGGTAGCCTTGTGCACTGCTGTAACTTGAAAAGCTACAAGATTTTATTAACAAAAGAACTTCAGTCATGGATCTCTGTCTGGCATGATGTTGCAATATTGCATTTCAATGGTTTTTGCAAGTTTTGCGAGTTATAGCAGTGTGTGGTGCTAGCTCATTTTTATCTACTTTTGCTCGTATCTACCTGTATAAAGACAGGTGCTCAAGTGGTGCCGTTTTGGTTTTTACCAAAAAGCATGGTCCTGAAATTGCCATCTGCTTTTGGCTGATCTTGTGTTCCAGGTCACCACCTTTTTTTCCCGATAGAGGTTGAAATCACCTGGCACCAACGAGCAGCGAACACCAGATGGCGAGTTCAGTAACATGCTTTTTACAATTAGATGTCTGGCTTAGTATCGTAACCTCTTACATGAAGACATCTTGTGACAAAATGAAAGTCATCAGTCTAGATGTCACGCTTTCACAGTGATGTTTAGTTATCATTTAAATATATTAATGAAATAGTATTTTCACAAATCTATATTTTCAAAGTGGTGTATGAGGAATTCACCTGATATGCCAGTGAAGTCAGCTGTTGTCGGGTTAAAGGCATCACTGATGCCCATGGAGGGCAGCACTGACCTCAGGTTGAACTTGCTCTGCATTCTGAACCTGCAAAAAAAAGTAGACTTAATATGCCATCCTCTATTTGTGCTAAAAAGAGGTTCTGGTCTTAGAAACATATATTGCTGTGATTTCTAAGCTTGGTATCAACCTCTTGTAAAAAAAAAAAAAAATCACCCAAGATACTACTGCAAGCCAATATATAGTCTTCACCTTGGTAGAAAAATGTCCATCTTGGTTCTGCGGAGACCCGTGTCCCAGGACGTCAGTTGGCGTGGGGTGAGCTGGGACTCCAGGGAGGACAGGGGGGTCTTCCTGTCACTGGGCAGCACCACCAGCAGGCTGAGGGAGCGGCCCAGGTAGGGCAGCTCCAACACTGTGTAGCGCTGCTCTGATGCTGTCCTGAACTGACCTGCCAAGGAGGGTAACAGTCTAACATAACATGTTTCTAGAAATTTGTTCTGTCTAAATCAAAGTAGTTCTACCTTAATTTTCAAGAGGTTTAGTTTTTCCTGAAGCCACAGTGTTATAAGATACCGGCCTTTGAGATAGCATTGATTTAGTATGAGTAACTGCAATCTAAAAAAATATTTCTGCACGCCTTTCTGAGTGGGTGAGTAGGTGCATCAGAGAGAAGACGTGGGTATCATGAAGAGATTCCCTCACGCTGTCTCAAGTTTGCACTACAGTCCAGGTGTCTTAGATTTACTTGACACATGATCCTACTCTATATAAGGATGTGTCAATCACCTGCTGTCTAGACCTGAGGAATATTCCTGAGTGGATTGAACTGTTGTCTGATTTAATAAACTTCTAGTTGCAAGCTTGAAACAGCGGATGGGATTGTCTTGATAGGTTTCAGTAATTGGACCTTGCCTCAGCTGATTTCTTATAAGTAAATTCAGACAGACTGCATTGGTACAGTTATGTCAATGAGCATATCTCACTGACTGACTGATGTCTCTTACCAAAGTTGACCTCTGTAGCCTGGTACATCATGGGCACCTTGATGGCATTTCCATCTGAGAGGGTGAAGGGCAGGTTCTGGGTGTTGATAAAGAGGAACTGTTTCTGCCAGACACCCCGGAAGGCCACCGTGTTGATCAGGGCCATCTGCAGCCGGCGGCCCCAAAACAAGGCCTCTGCCTGGGCTTCGCCTGATCCTGAGAGCTCCCCACTGCTGCTTCCTGCCTGGAGGGGCCATGTCTCATCTGGTGGTGAAGGAGGGGGAGGTCGAAGATTAGCATAAAGGTCAAAAGGGCTGCTACAAACATCTGAGAAGTCAGTATAATCTCCAACCCAATCATGCAAGTGGTCTGAGGCAATGAACAGAGAAAAGGCATTGGTAAATACATCCAAGAAGAATGTTTGGGGTGGTATAGGTACCAAACATAAAACACAAAAAGGCCAATAATGCCAATCTGTAGATATGCAGAGACAAATGTAATTGATGCCATGTCATATTACTATACAGACAGAAAGCAGCACAGCCTTGAAACCTCTAGGGACTGTAGTGAGACAAATTAAAGGGTTACTAAAGCTGTATTTCTTACCACTGCCATGGTTGTGTCCCCATCGCTCCAGCTGACTGCGAGTGTGGTTGGGCTGGCTAAAGTTGGCACGGACCACACTGGTATTGGCCCAGGCTGCCGCATGCTGTGTAAACTCTGTGAGGAGTTGGACGCCACTCTGGATGAATAAGGCACAGGCCTGCTGTAGCCACATTCCTTGACTGGCATTGCCCACATCGTTCTGTGAATGCAACAGGAAGTCCTGTACCTGCACATCTGCAATAAAGAAAGAAAAAAAAAAGAAAGTCAAAGGTGGTACATTGACAGCTGTAGCAACCTCATGAGGTCATTAAAGAAAAGCTTAAGGTTTAATGTGAACATTTTCAGACATCTATCCAAATAAGTTGCTGAAGGATGCTAATCCACATTAGAGCAACACAACAATCCTCTAGCATCTTAACCTCAAGGAGAGAAAGCATGATCAAGAATCTATCGATATCTAGAAACATCAGCATGAGCGTTTCACTATTGTTACTGAAAAATGAAATGATCAGCAATGCTTTGTGAAATCCCTATAACAAAATAGTGATTACTTTACAGGAGAGTGGAGCTCAACTTGTAGCCTGTTTTGCTCCTTTTACAATTCAATCCCTGTGTTTTTTCTACTGAATGAAGCAAGTCAAATGCACACTACGTTCCTGCAGGACTGTGCACAAACAAATGCCCGTTTGACTTGATTTGAACACTACTTAACACATTCTCTCAGCATGGTGGGCACTGTATGCCACAGAGATATTATCATCTGATTAACTCCTCCAAATTGAAATCAGACTCATTCTTGGCATCACAACTAAAGCATTTCTACATGAGCGCTGAATGATTATGAGGAACAATTCTGCTTTTTCCACAAGCATTCACCGTACACTGATTTCCACTGAGGGGTAGCCTCTTTTCTCTCCCTCACACTGTTGCACTTTTGACATTTCACACAGCAAAATGTCAGTAATTGACACCAGGGATGGGCACTGATGTACTAACCTGCAAATGTATGACTGAAAATTCTCAGATCAGGCTACTGTTAAATTATCCCTGCTGCTCCAGCTTTCTGTGGGAACTGATGGAAATGCTTTAGGAGATCACAAGGTAACACGTTACGCGTACAGACTGACATCATTACATTCCTGAGGGACAGTTAATTAAGGTGATACAGCACCATCAACTCCAACAAATACCTCCATACCCTCATATTCCTGTTTATTTTCATGTTTAGAATGTAACACATTGACCTCTCGACCCCAAAGTCCCTGGGCCTTGCCCCAGGAATGGTTAATGAGATTAGAGTTGGTGCAGAGGCAGGTATTATGGCTCCAGACACCACTGTGCTCTGCCCCGGGCTGCATGGCCAACAGCAGCACCACTCCACACCACCTGGTACCAACAGCACAGCACTGAAGGAATCCTGGACCCATGCGGACTGCAGGCCACAGCCAGGCCACAAACAATCACTATGACCAGCATAAGGATAACCAAACCCTACCTGAACACAAGCTGTATTTTGTTCTAAGGGTGTCCTATGGTGACAAGCTTTGCCTTTTGACTTCTAAATCCAAAAAATGTGACGGGTGTCCTACCGTTGACATTGTATCCAAGCGTTTCCTCCAGCTGAGCCAGTGTGTTTCCCCTGGCACCGAGCTGCAGCAGCCCCAAGGACAGGGAGACGCTCACCGGGGACATGATCAGGTTGGAGTTGTTTTCTGTCTCTACGAGCGTTTGGTAGAGACTGACGGCGAACCTGGAGTGCAGCTCCCCCATGCTGTCTTGAAGGCTGGCATCGCAGTGGCTCCTCTCCACCAACCAGAAGCAAATGAAGAGTGACGCCACTGGCAGGCGACACATGGCCTCAGTTGCAGCTGCAGATGGGTCAAATGTCCAGTGGTGGTGTAAGGG
>OMLB01016909.1:28950-42071 GCA_900302555.1 Myripristis jacobus
AAAAAAAAAAAAAAAAAAAAATCTGTATATTCCCGAAGGAACATACAATCGTCTGTGGCACAAAATAGTTAATAATAGGGCTATTAAAAAAAAAAAGTTTTTTTTTTTTTTGTAATATTATAACATTGTCATATGGAGTCACTGACACTCATTGACCATACTTGCAATTTTTCATGTCTAATGCTGTCACCGTCAAATTCCTATACTACACCTATAATATTCCTGCAAGGATCTGCATCATTTTGCTGTGATATTTTCTTTATTATAGCGTCAACAGGATGATGTTAATGATATGCTTCTTCTGCTGTTAATATTGCACTCCCCTATTCATTGATCTGTCTCTTGTTGTTAATCCATTCCAGCTACACAGCCCATTGTGAACATGTGTCATCACCTTTGCTTATTATCCATGTAACTCTACAAAGTTGATAATATTGTTGTTGTTGTTTTTTTGTTGTTTTTTTGGGGTGAAATTTCTCCATGAAAAAGCTCTGCCAAGTTTATTGTGACTCCATCACACTATTTTATTAATATGAATCACTATATTGCTATGAAATATGTTAATCTAGTTTATTTCTATCAGTTCCTGCAGAATATTGTGCAGGTATAGTGATAACTGTGAAAATTGCAGGCCAAGTTTATCATTCTAAAATATAATATGCCTCTAGAATACTTAGGTATTTTGCAAAAGGGTATACTCTCTCTCTCTCTCTCTCTCTCTCTCTCTCTCTCACACACACACACACACACACACACACACACACTTACACACAGAGTAGGTCTGTTATACAAGTCGCTTGGCCCTTTGTTGTGATGATCAAAAGACATCCCTACTGGAATACAACGGGCCGCTCTGACCATCAAAGTGCTGCGTCAGCATTTCTAATTGGTAGACATCACTCTATGGAATGTGCCATTAAATGAGAACTCATCACGGGCGTGCACGCAGCCTCTGTTGCACATGGCTACCTGATGTGCTTCACAGCTCAGTGGTCACATTGCATTCTGCTAATCAGAGCTGGTCAAAGATACAGCAAAAGCAAAGATCATTTTGACACCAATGGATTTTTTGGAAGGGGCATAGTGCTTCTCAGTAGAGTGGAATGACATTTTTATTTTTTATTTATTAGATTTACTAAATTAGGTTAGTGCCTGCCAGTAGACACGCCAGGAATGTAAAAATCAGCAATCAAAATAATACAATCAAAGTCACTTAACCTTTTTTCTCTTTAAAAAGGCAGTGGTCCAACATCCACCCAGCAGGATCATAGATCAACCTATTTAAATCTTAACTAAACAAGGCAAAGACAGCTTCTTCTTGGTTCTGCTGCAGGATCCTTCATTATCAGTTTAAAGGCCAGCTTTTTCAGCTTCAGAGCAGTTTGCACTGAGTTCCCTGAACAAGGAGGAAACCACGTCATGGAACTTTTGCCCAGATTCAGCTCTGACCTTAGGACACATTACTAAAATAAATCTTGCAATGTTCTGCCTTTTTCAAACTTCATGCACTGTAATAAACACAAATCTTTACACAAAAATCCATCAGTGAAATTACTCTGGGAAGCACTGAATGGCAAGCAAAGGACACCCATTTGAGCATCATATTTACTCAATCTGTGCACATACAGTGTATGATTCTGGTTGCTTGCAAGAATATACAGACTCATGTGAAAGAATATGAACAACATAAGATTAATCATTGCCAGTAGTTGATGGAAGTATGTCCCGTAATTCACCTAAGAGCAATCTGTCGTAGAACAATTTTCCCTCAACCGACCCTCTTAATTGGGGACGTGACAGTCAGCATCATAAAATGTGGACATTTTTTCCCATGAAGGAGAGAGCATGATTGGTAGCCATCAGGTATTTGGCTGCTTTGTCTAACAGGGATTCCGCCCATTACTGGGCTTGACTAATTAGTGGAGCCAGCTCGGCTTCATTAAATGGAGTCGCCACATTCTTTAAAACCCAACGTCCCAACTCCAAACGCAGGAATTTGGAATTTTAAGGACTAGGAAGGAGGCGATGAGATGTCATGGTAATTGACCAAAGACAATTGCTTGAAAAGACGCCAAGATAAACAACAGCTTTTATCTTGGTGGTTGCGAGGCCTACGGACAAACCAGAGGGAGAGAGAAAACACCGTCCTTGAAGTAGAAATAATGATTTGTGCTCTCCATTTCTGATCCCTGGACCAATTACAAAGCGAGCTCCCACTGGACAGATGGGGTCAACATGGAAGGCAATTTGCTCTTGCTGGAGTAAAGCCCTTGACTCAACAGGCCCATGAGAGAGAATATAGTCATACTTGACTTTACAGTACAACTATTTATGTGTAATTGGCATTGTTTCATTATAACATGCTCATAATAACATTACTGTTACCATGAAGGTTCAAAGTTCAACTTAATTTGTCCCAAATAGGCAATTGGTTTTGCAGCATGGGACTTAGGACAGAAAAAAAGATGTCATCACTCAAAAACTAAAAAGGCTTTGCTCTGTCCCAGTGGATACATTTGAATTCAAGATACATAATCAAGAACAATATGAAAATGCACAAAGTACATTCTAAAAACAGGCCTAGGCCCTCTGCCACCGGGGCCCATCTGACTTGGTACAAGTAGGGTTTGTATGTTTTGGCCAGAGGATGGCACTAGAGGATAGATCATGATGTCACTACAGTTGACAGGGTTCATCCTGTGGTGATGAACCCTGCATTTTCCAAATTTCATGGTGATCTGTGCGAGTTTGTGAGATATCAAATTGGACATTTTGGTCCAAGAGTGGTGCAGGAGGAAAGATGATGGTGACACCAAAATTGATCAAGTCCATTCACTGGGGAGCATGAGCACACTCTGCAAATTACTTGGCAATCTGTTCATTACATTTTGAGAAATGTCGTGTACAGGTCAAATATTTGACTTCAGGGTGGTGGTAGACGAAAAGTAATAACAATTGCTAGGAATCTTCTTTTGGGGAGTATGAATGCACTTACCAAATATCATGCTGATCTACTAATTACATGTTGTGATACTTTGTGTCCAGTACTGATATTTTGGCCTGAGGGTCGCACCAAAGACAGTGGAGAAGTGAGACACCTCAACTTTGAGTAATTTCCTGTATTTCTGTCACGTGCCTCAGCACAGATTATGATTATAAAAATATTACACCTGTTAATCAGAAGCCTTGGCTCCTCCCTGCATTTTGAAGCTAAACTGATATTTCTCAGTTGAAAAAAATCAGGAGAAAAGTGAGTTTGTTTGAGACTTGCTCTCTTTCAGCTCACTGCTCTCTGTTGGTGCACCCTGGTGCAGAGATGTTGCTAGGCAGAAAAAAACAACCATGGCCACTTAGGAGACAGGAAGTGTATTCCATTTTCTTACCATTGGCACAAACCAGAATGAACCAGCTTCCTTTAGCTATCCAGTATCTTTGGTAGTGCTAAACACTACCAAAGGGGTGAGGTCATGGGGTCACCAAATCGAAAGGGTTCATCCTCCAGGGAGTATGAATATGTTCGCCAAATTTCATGGCAAACCTTCCAATCGATTTCAAGATATGTTGCCTTAATTGGAGTCTTATACAAAGCGCTATGAGGGAAACATGTTGTTGTTTTACATATTTTCCTTGACAAGAGGTGGACTGTGTTTGAATATCGCTGGGATAGCCTGCCTGCATGCCTTTGTGTTCTATCATGTGAAATTGTTTTTTATTTGAAGTTAATTGTCCTGGTGTCTTGACCAGAACTCCCTGGAAGAGCAGATATTATATATCAGTGGGTCTTACCTGACTAAATAAAGGATAATTAAAATAAAATAAAATAAGCTTTTGAATGGATCCATCCATTGGCACCACCTGACCAGCCTATAACATGTACTACTATTCTGCATGATGAGGAAGATACAGGTGGAGACTTTGGTCACCAGATCTTATAATCCCGAGGTGAGGTTCAAAAGTCTTAACTAGCACCATGCAATTGGAAAACACACATTTGTGAGGACTTTTTTTTTTCAATCCTCATGCTTATTTGAAGGTTATCAGTTGAGGTTAAGAGTTAAACAAGTACTGTAAGTCAGTGGAATGTCCTCACAGTGTGTATGTGTCAGTCTGTGTTGCCAGGGGATTATTATTCCATGAGAATTTCTGCTCCCACAATATTCGTAAATATGCACATCGATGAGTGTGTCTGTGTGTGTGACTCTGCGATGCCTCCGCCTTTCCCCACATGGCAGCAATTTAATCCCTACTAGCGGTGACTGTCCCCGATCTCTCCATTCAGACCCCTCACCCCAGGCCCCCTCGCCATGACCCTTGACCTTACAGAGTGGATGATAATAAATGGAGAAGTAGGTTTCATGGCATGGAGTGACCGCAAAACCACAGGAACTCGATACAGTTTCCTTTTCTTTGAGTTTCATCCGTCCGAGAACAGAGCACATCTGGTTGAAGAATTTCCATGTGGTAAGTAAGAGTGAGAGAGGGAGAGTTTACAGTGTGTGCTCTAGCTGGCTTAGGTTTGTGCAATGCTCTGCAAGAATGAATGTAACGCAGGTTCAAGTACGCACACTCAAACACAAGTCTATCGACTGCACAGATCCTAAAACCAGCCTATATAATACAGAGAAGTACGTAGGAATGTTATAGTAGAGCAGAGAGTGTAGTAAGCAGAGACTCGCTCATGGTGCTGTTGGCTGTGACTTATTCTGGCTCACCTCCTGTGCCCTATTTCCCTCCGGGCTGCTGTGCCTGTGGGCAGGGAGGGATTAGAGGGGCCGGGCAGGGCCGCAACGAGGCCGGCAGCGCTCTGAGCCGGTGTCGCCGAAGCGATCTGCCAGGTACGCCGCGGAGGATTACAGCCTCAAGTGCTGGCACTGGGAGAGGGGCGACGTGAGGGGATGCATCCCACATAGGCTGCACCTCACAGAAACATGGGTGTGGGCCGGCTCTAGGAAGCATGGGAGAACTGGTTGTGACTGTGTAGAGGATATTTTGACCACGTGAAGGTGCAGTGGAGTGGCTAATCATGAAACCAGATGAAGCAATTGGAAACAGGGAATTCCCTAAAGGTTTCTCGGAGCAGCAGCAAAAAATGGCTGCATTTACAGCAGTAACAAGGTCTGTGAACATGTTGACTCTGCATGCCTCTGATAGTGCATCAGTTAAACCACAGAGGCCTTGGTTTATGAGGCCTTTGAGAGTCAGTTATGTGCTCAGTGTGGTTGTGGCAAATGCTTTACAACCAGCTGCTTTTGCTGCACTAGCGCCATCTAGTGCTGTTTTGGTACTGAACTTGCATACTGGCTATATTGTGGATTCAAGAAACAGAAGACAGCTGATGACACCATGTGGCACCTGCCCCAGGTGGGTAGACCTTGTGGTTGAACTTTAAACCACTCTTTTGCTCGTGCACAGATTATCAAAGGACAATTCTGTTTTTTTCCCCATCTAACCCCATTAGAATTCCAACCAAGTGCTACACAGCAAAATATTTAAAACTGATCTAGCATTGACCTCAGATGAATTTTAAATATTTTTCTACTTAGCATCTGGTTGGATGTCTGATGACAGGAAAAAGAGTTTGATTAAAAAAAAAAAAAGAAAGAAAAAAATCACAGAATTATCCTTTAAGTATGTGGAGATTGTGCATTTCACGGGTCTCTGTTGCTGAAGCTAATTCAGTCACCTACATACATTTGTCTGCAAGAGATAAAGCCTTGGAGGAGCAGATGTGGCATCATAACATTTCGATGAGTGTGTGGTGATGAGTATAATATTTTTGGACCATTACCTGCTTTACTAAAACGTCTACCGCTGATGATTGGATGTTGCAGCCAGATAAATGCCACTTGAATCAGTCAGACCGTTGATTGCAAAGAGAGCCTGAGGTAATGGTTCTGATTGAAATAGCTCTCTCTCATTATCATCATCAGCCTGGAAAACTAAAAACCTTAATATCAGTAGATGTCAGCAACTGAGGACTGAAAGTCTCTCTTTTCCTCTTGTTACTTTTGAAGAATACTTCTTGTGAGGATATAGCTCAGCTTAGAGGGGGAAAATGCAGAAATTAGCAGAAAGAATAGGATAACAGATGTGTAAATATGGTAATTTTAAGCTTACCCTATTTGACACTTAAACTTGCTGACAGTTTTGCATAACAGATTCTTGATGTATAACCTCTGCACTATGGAAACAATAGCTTATACAGGCCTCTGTTCTGATTGGCCCACGATGACATCACCTCTGCAGAGCTCAAAAAGACCTCACTGTGACAACCTGTGTGTACTATTATAGGATTTCCCTCCTCAGACTGTACAGAGGCCTCACAGGCAGACTCACACACCTGTTTAAGTGCTTACATGGAGGAGAGACAGGGACGTTTCATAGCCTGTGTTGAAACATCACCTCGTTAAAACACTGCTCCTACACACAGGGGAGCCATTACAGACTGCATCGCACGCACGCACACACACACACACACGCACACACACAAAATGATACTGTGCCAACAACAACCACACATCCCTTTACTCTCGAAACACATACTAGTGAATTAACTGACTTACTTAACTTACTTTCCCTTACCTTATCTCACCTTAAACAAACTTTACTTTTAAACCAAGGCGCAGGTATTTAATGCATATAGAAAAAAAACTAACAGAGACAGATGGTGGAGACTTGCTTTTATGTGATCCTGTCGTTTAGACCTGCAGTTTAGAAGCTCATCACAAGAGGGCACCATTGCACTAAAACACCGTACAGTAAGGAACGTCATCTTCCATGATTTCCGTTACATTTTTCTTGTGCAAACGTTTAACGGGGAGCTCAAACCTATATGCTCCTTTAAGAGAAGCCTCATTTCACTCAAACAAATAATTCGTTCAAATGTTCCAGCCAACTATGCTCATCCACACTAAATGCTATTACCAAAATCTGCAGCAATATCATCATCCGGAATGAATGGTGTCTACAGTTTATAACTAACCTGGGAAACAAACTTGCAGATGAATTATTTATTAAACCCCTGCGGTCAAAGTAAGATGAAAGGCACATATTTTTTCATGAGGTTATTACTGCTAATGACCATCAGATTCAACAGATTATCCTTACTTGTTTCTTCTACAGATGACTTGAGTTTTTCACTTTTTCTGTTGAGAATAACGATGCTCATTTCTTGAATCCCTCCTCCACTTCCTCTTGCTGATGTACTCTGCACAATGCAAACTGGACTTTTTTTTGCTGCTTCCACTAAAGTCCTTATTATGCATTCTGTATCCGATATGAGATTCCCTTTCAGTTTCTCTGTAGTTATTCCCACTGAATTGTTTAGAAAGGCTCCAGCTTACACTCATTATAATAGTTGCCTCCCCCCAGTTTTAGTTGCATGCCTTTTATTTATTATTGCTTTATTGTTCAAAAAGCACAAGGTTTGAAATGTGCTATATAAATAAAGTTTATTATCATTATTTATGCATACATCAATGCTCACACCTTACTTGCTGTTCAGAATAAACACAAAAAAATAAATAATATGTAAATCAGGATTGCAAATTTGCCTAAAAGTGGTAGCTTGTACACAGGAGAGAATGATTTTATTGAACAGTGTATCTGAACTGTATCTGAACTCTGTTATGTGATTGACTCTTTGTGTTATGTTTTATATTTACTCATATAACCTGATATTTACAAAGAGAGTCTACCTTAAATGTACATACAAAAAGTCATTAACACAAATATATGAAAATGCCATATGAAGACAGAGAAGTGCGGTGATGCAGTAAAGTTTGATGGGCTTCCCTTTATACGGTTGTAGTCCTCTGTAATTTTACTACTACACACCAGGGGGCAGGGGGGAGCTATACTGACTGTGTTCCTACCCTAAAGTCTGTTTTCCTCACTGGCCAATGTGAGTCCCTTCAGTATAAACCAGCTTATTAAATGTAGAATTCTTGGTCTTCTTCCTCTATCTTGTGAGCCTTTCGGCAGCTTTTGTCTTCACTTGGTCCGTTTATGCTGCTGGAACTGTCCCACTGGTTCAGGGAAACATCACTCAGGGATGGAGCAGTGCTTGTGTTCAGGCAGCTACTTTGGTGGTGCGACCTCAGCAAGGTAGACGGCGTGCTTTTGGAAGACAGGCTACTTGTTCTTACAGGAACAGGCGGCCTCCCCAAAGTGGACGCCTTAGTGACGGCGTTGCCTGAAACACCAGGAGAGAGGGGGGGGCTTTTGTCTTCTGATGGCGCTGATAATGGCCGGGAAGTCCGCGGAACGCTGGGTTTGATGTATGCAGACACCACGGAAATGTCCACACCGCGGCCTGAGTCCACTTTGTTCCCTGTGTCCACTTTGTTCCCCGTGTCCACATCTGTCTCCTCAGCACCGATCAGTGCGTCCAGGTTCAGCCGGAAGGGCGGGACAAGGGAGGAGCTCCGTGTGAGGGAGCAGCTCCTGTACTGGGAGTTTTGGGAAGGTCCAGGAGAGGAGGAGGTTGACCGGGAAGTGGTGTGCCCCAGGTTGGGCAGAGAGAAGAGGGAAGTGGACCGGTGATTCTTCCACTGGTTCCTCCACACGTCTGGATAGCGCCGGTCAGCCCACTGCTCTTCCTCGTCCTGCTCCTCACATGCCAGAGGGAGCGAGTTGTGGGACGCCTGGTTCTGGACTCTGGCACGCGACGACATGCGATGGTACCGGCGGTTCCTGTAAGAGGCAGCGCTGCGGCTGAAGGTGGATGGAGCTGAGACCGATTCAGTGGCAGAGGAGGAGGATGCGAGGGAGGTGTCCGGTGTGCATTTGAAGCGTGCACCTTGGACCTGGGCAGCAAAGGAAATGAAAACAAATGAGATCACATAGAATGTACACAAATGTAGGTCTACCATGAAGTTGGTTTAAGGCTTGCCCTTCTGTGATAAACAGTCTGATGTGCAGTTTAACATGAAGTAAGAACAACCCAACAGAGAGAAGACAGGAACTGCCTCATTTTGAGTCTTGTTCTGCAAAGGTAGTGAAATATGAGGTCACGGGGGATACAATGGAAGAAGCCCCATATTCAACACTATTAACCTCTCGCCATAGGGCTCTCATGCAACCAAGGGCTCCTCACGCTATGAATAGGCAGTGGAGAGAGGGAAGAAGGGGTATGAGGGAACCCCTGGGTTCACTAAAGGCCCCCACCTCCTGTTTTCAGCCAAGCCACTTTATGAATCAAACCAGCAGCTGGGGAAGTCATCAGTATCCACAGGATGTGCATCATTTATGTATCACCTCCATTTATTTACCTGAGGCATCTCACAACAGAGGGATCACTGTTCAAAGAAAACTTAGTTCTGAGGGAATCTGCGGCCTGACTTCCATTTGCAAAAATAAAATGTCTGGAAAAATAATTAAGAGACATAGTGGTAGGTTTCCCCCTTATTCTAACACACAAGCTTGGTGAAATGTTATTCTTAACATGTTAGGCAGCATTCAAGGACAAGATCCCCCCGCAGCTGCTGCAGTGTTCATTTCCCTCCTCGCTCAATTTTGCCTCGTCTATATGTTTCCACTTTTGCGTATGAAGTCTCGGACTGAAACGGGCAAATCCCTCCCCCTCTCAACGCTGATGATTTCTCCATGTTGCTATTCTCATGTCTGCCCTGTCATCCAGCTCTCCGACCAAACAATACAGAGAAGCAATAACTTTCCACACTGCCTCAGGACAACGATTTCCACCAGCGCATAGAGGGGGCATTTGCACATTTCCATATGTCGAGGTTCACTACTAATAAATGCTACGGCCACATAGTTTAACGTTTCCTGAACTGCGGTTTATCCAGTCAAGTGCAGCACAATCATGTAAAGCCTGCATTTTTAAAGTTAATAAATGGGTGTTTATATTGCATGTGCGCTCTCATAAAGATACCTTGAATCCGAATGCTTACACAGTGAGTGTGGCAGGATGTAAAGCGCCGAAACAGGTGATTATTAGTGCAAGTTCCTCGTTGGACTGACGCTTTGTTAAGTGTGCGGCTCGCGTTCACGCCAGCTCTCCTGTTTCCTGTTGCTTTGCTGAATGCGTAATAGTATTTCTTGTTTTTGTGGTGTGCATCCTGGTGTGATCGAGGCTGGTTGCGTGTTGACCGAGGTTGTAGTCGAGTGGGTAGAGTGTAAGAGAAGGGGGGACGTGGGATGTGTTACAAGAGCTTGCATGAGAGTGATTACTTGCGTCTTTGTGTTACTTGTGTCTTTTGTGCGCTGCCTACTGAGAGTCTGTTTTTGGCGAGGGATACTTATGTGTGTGTTGGAGGGGGGGGTGTCTGGGATGTGGGGGGTAGAGACAGACAGAGAGCGCAAGAGAGAGAGAGAGAGAGAGAGTGCGACAAAGCCCCAGTGTTTTCTTCTCATCTGACTGCACTTTCACTCCATTCCTTCCTAAACCAAAGCTCCCCTCTGTTTCTGGTCTTTCCTTTCTTCTTCAGTCAACTTCACACTGTTTATTCTTCCCTCAGTTTCTCCTGCACTTTGTCTTTCTTTCATTTTTTTGGCCCTGTAGCATCTCTTTGCGGTGAGCCATGAAGAGCTCTATGTCTGTATACTTATCTCTCCCAGACAGGAATGAAGGAGGGAGCGGGTGCTTCTGTCTTTCTGAGGAGGATGTGATTTAAAGTTTAATGACACTTGAGGGAGGCCAGGGAAAGAAAAGGTGTGTATGTGTGTCAGCGCCTGCACATGCAACACTATCGTTGCTTGTGTACTTATGTGCATATTTCTTTGGATGCCAAAAATGCGCTTACTCATTGAAAACTATGCATATGCCTAAAATTTTTTTTACCAAAATTGTTTGTGGGAGTGCAGCTGGAAGCATTTGTTCGGCAGCGAGTGTACTTCTGATAGATGTGACATGACATAATCTATCCAGTTTTCCATGTGGTCAACATCCTACAATGCTGGTGAGGAGCCACAGCAGGGGGTGCTGGGTAATGAGGCTGTTGACATGGCAATGGTCAGGCTTACTCTTTTAAGGCTGTTATTCTGGGGTGAGACAGGCCAGCCATAGGTCAGCGAGCCAAACACACCACTACTGATCACAAACCATCAACACCACAACACCACTGAGACTAAAACCTTATTATCTGAGCGTTTGGCTGCTTCAGTAAATTGGTGCCTCTCTTGTCAAGCAACAGGTGTTACTGGAGTTGTAGTTTCTGATGCATTGATCCTGTCAGACATAGACTAAACTGATCATCGGCTATTTTAACGACACCAAGTGGTGAAACATGCCTGGAGTTTTGAATATAATAATAATAATAAGCCCCATCCTGCTGAGGCCAATAACTTCACTGACCCATGACCAACCGTACCCATGTGTTTAGTGGTGATACACATAGATGTTTTAAATATTTATATGTCATACAGAGTATTTCCTCTCGGTGTAAAGCCATCTGACATGGGCGATCTCCTGATGTGTCAAAGGGCAACTCCGCCTGCAGCCTGCAGCTGATTCTCCGCTCACTGTGTGGAGTTCAGGTGTGAAAATGACTTCAGACTCAGATGACTCCACTGACACTAATGATAGTTGGAGAGCGACCCCACACAGGGTCACAAGTGATGAAGCCTCTGGGGTGAGAAGCAAAACGTCTTCAAGGATCAACAAACAAGTTCAGTCGCTCTCGATTAAACTCCACTTCCATCACCACAACAACAACTGATAACCTTCAAAGACATCATTCCACATCATTCCACAAATAACATTCCACTTGTAGTATCTGTAAAATGAATTGCAATTTGATTTTTACCATATTGTACAGCTGTTGTGTACAGCTGTTGTGGTGGAAACAGCTTTGCTTGTGCTAAGACCCACCCCCCTTTTGGCAAGGTTGCTGTCATAGGACAAGCTGCTTTTGACCAATAACAGTGGAAATTTGATCAGGGCCACACTGGCCCAGATCAGGTTTTGTGACTTTTGTGGATGCATTTGGAAACTATGGCCCTGTTTGTGCTAAGCCCCTCCCCCATTACTACTCCTGTTTGAGGCGGACTGGTCCAAAACATTACTCACTTTTTGCTGGCCTATGACCAGTGTTCCCGCCAAGTTTCATGCAATCCATCTTGTACTTTTTGATTCATCCTGCTGACAAGCAGATGGACAGGTGGACAAGGGCAATCCAATAACTCCCTGCTGGAGGTTTCATCTCCTTAGCAGAGATAATTCAATCAATAATACATGTTAGACTTAACAACAAGATATAAGACATACACGCTGACGTCCCATCTACAGTTCCTTGTCTGCAATAGGATCAACTACTGTAGATAATAAGCTGAGCAGCAAGCTTGCTGGAGGCACTACGTAATGTGAAATTAGTTTCCAAATGCTTAAAACAGGCAAATCCATGCAGAATGAGACACAAAGCTTCCATGATACTTGCATAGTGCACTGTGTGTGTGTGTGTGTGTGTGTGTGTGGATGTGTGTGTGGATGATGTGATGTCGAGCCAGGTGGTTTATGCATATGTTCCATTGTCATGACAGATAAGCCTGTTGTTTCCCACATGAGGGAATCCAGTGCCGTTCCAATCCCAGTAATAGACTACCAGTTAATCGGCTTGAACTTTCAGGACTGCTTATCCCCCCTCCAACGCCCCAACAGGAACTCCCTCTGAAACTGACACCCTCCAAACAAGGACCATTGTGTGTGTGTGTGTGTGTGTGTGTGTGTGTGTGTGTGTGTATGTGTGTGTGTGCACTGTTGTTGTCATTGCACATGCTCATGTTTTTGGTAAATGGTGACTAATAAACATGAACATGAGCACCGTTAATTCTCGAAAGTTAAAGATGCTCACACACTGTTTTACGGCACCTGAGCCAATCGGCATGCAGCATGGCGAGTGCAAGTTCAGACATCACAGCTTCCGGCAGCTTCAAGTTTCATAAACAAATCAGTACAGGTTCCAACAGAAAAAAATCTCATGTTTTTATGCAAATTGTGCCTGCTTGGTCTGAAAAAAAAAACAAGTGTCAGCAACACTGGCATCAAATTTGCAAAGACCAGTCGAGTTGAAGCATCTGACCAGTCTGACCAGAAATGTTTACGACTGAACGACGATCACATGAAATCTTTACCGAAGGGTCAGACCATGAGCCAGAAGCCA
>OMLB01016912.1:8610-21698 GCA_900302555.1 Myripristis jacobus
GGAGTTGCGACACACAGAGGTGTCCTGCGCCATAGGTTTTGTAGTTCTAATATGTTATGTCTATTATATGATGTTGTGATCACTAATTTTACAATCTTAACTACGGTTTTTGGGTGTGGGAAGAACGCCTGGATGGTCAGATTTTATTTATTTTTTTCTTATGATAGTGAATTCATGTTTTTTCCATGTTTTGGCACTAGTCAGTGGCGCCCCCTATTGGTTTGCCATGGGGTAGATAGTAGAGGTCAAGAGCTTTCCAAAAATGTTGACCCCATGTCTGTGCCATTTTTTGTTGCTGTACTATAAGCTTTTAAAAGTGTCTCGTGCTCATTTTACGTATTTTTGTGAGATCAGGTTGAGAGTTTCCAAAATGGCCTCCAACAGAATAAGGTCAGTCAGAAACAAATATGTCATTTTATTTTGAGCTGTAGTTGTAGTTTCTCCAAGGGTCAATCTGTGAAATTTTTGATGGCGGAGTGCAGTGGTGTTATGCACCATTTCCACAACTTTTGTCAAAACATGAGGAATAATATGTGATGAATTGTGCATGAGACATGGCTGAGCAAATCGATGCCCTTGAGCTGATCGTGAGATGCATCATTTCCCCAGGTTTCATCAATATCTATAAAGCAAACAAACGTTTTAAAATAACGGAGCGATGCCGTAGTATGAATAAGCTAGACAAGATCTTTGAAAATGTCTCATGTTGCATGTGTTGCAGCCTAACGCCTGACACTGTCCTCTCCTCGCTTTTACCGCCAGCTAATGGCTCTATTTCACGGCCATTTACCTCTGGTCATGTGGCTCCACACTGACTCATTAGAGCAGATTTCTGTGGAGGAACAACTGAGCTATCCTCAGGGGAGCACATGATACTTCAAACATGGTGAAGTGGCACGACCCAGGAGGTAACAGTTGCCTGCAAGTGCGCAAAGCAGTGAGAAACATAATATCATATGCAGATTGTAGTAACCGTCCAGAGACTACAAGTGATCCTGTGTATTCAAAATTGTGACTGTTGATAGGCCGGGCTTTTATTTATAAGTGCTTGGACGGGTCTGGCCTCTTTCCTTGCTTTTTTATCGTCTGTTTATTTCCCCCAGGATGGAGGGATGGATGAATTGAGGGATGGAGGAATGGAGGGTTCTCAGCACAGAAGAAAGCCTAGCCCGGATCTAAGAAGCGAGGGGTCAGCACATTTTGCAAGATAGATGAGGAGCAGAGGGACTAAGTATTCACTGTTAACTGCAAAGCTGCTGGCATTTATTCTCATTGCCCACAGAACTGCATTTTGCTGTTGCATTTTTTCAGTGCAAACTGCTAGTTAAAGAAGAGGCAGAGTTGGCTGCTTTACTGGTTTCTTCTACTTAATGTAAGAGGAACAGCATTACCATAAAATTTGCATCCAATTCTCAGGCATGCTTGCTGCTGTTTTGATTTTGGATCCGCTCTACCCATTATCTACTATCTGCCAAGCAATAAAACTGCAGCAGTGGATGGAAAGCTTGCATATCTGCATTGGTATAGCTAAGTCCGCCTCAGTCCAACAATTGCAGTAAATTATTGCTTCAGCGGCGAATGCAGATATTTTTCTCCTGGATGTACTGCAAAAATCTCCATTTTAACAACTTATTTAGTCTCAAATTCAGTGTTAAATTTTTACTTTTCTTAAAACAAGTGAGAAAATCTCCAAGTGGGGTGAGACAATCCCACTTGTTTCAGATTTTAGTTTTTTCAGGGAACAAGTATAAAAGTGTTGAAGCAAGGCAGAATAAGGTAGATCAGCCCAGTAGAATCACGAAAATGACACTTGATTCAAGACAATTCAAGAAATAAGTTGATTATTGTTGGAAGTGAGATTTTTTTCATCCCACCAGCAGACTGTCATGTGAGGAAAAACAGGACTGTGAGACTGAATGAGATTGAATGACTTATAAATGGCTATTTTTAGGTGTTTTTTAAGTCAGTGTGCCTTTCTGACACTGGAGACCTCACAATTCCTAGTGTGTTAGCCTTACTGAAAAGTGGATAATCATGTACAGTGGTAGAGCAACTGTGCAGCATTCAGGCAAAGGCAGGACTTCTGCAACAGCTACAACTGAATCAAACAGCCTCGAAGACATAAACTTGATGCTGCATGCAAAGCGTACTATATATAATTCCTGTTGGTTTGAGCTGAGTGACGTCAGGTTACCAGGAAGACAATGTCCTCCAATGCACTGCCTGCCGTGTGTCCTTAACCCATCTCATCCTACAAAGTTAATCATGTTTTTATTGCCTGCACATTAAAGTAGAGCTGGAGAATACTTGGATGAGGGGACGCCTTCTCTGGTGAAAAGACAAAGGCCACACAATGCCTGCTGTCAGTTTCCCTGCAGAACCATGAAGTATTTCATTACAGAAATAAATTCTTCATGGGATTTTAGTCACATCGTGTTGGGAGGAAGGACAGGAAATGGAGTTATTATGACTTGTTTGTTGTCAGATAATTATATATATTTGTGGCTGAAGATATTCAAAAGCATAATTGTGAAAGTGGTATTTGTTCAAGAAATGCAGCCCACCCTCTCTTTTCCCTCTTTGTCTTACTCACTCCCACATAAGCAAATCAGCTCTAGCTCCTTCCAGGATGTCTAGTTACCTCCAGGTAATAGTGGGCTGCAGTCAAGGCAGATGTCACAGATGAGCACTGTGTCTAATAGCAATGATACTGCTTATGATTGCAACCTTACCATGAGCCCATTAGTGCTTTGGCATGCCTGTTGTTATTTGGCTGTAGTTGGGTGTTCTGACCAGCAAGCATCAACTGCCTGAACAGGTGCTGTAATGGCTTGTTCTGGCTTGCAGCCATCGGAAGTCCAAAATGTACTGCTTAAATTCAAGCAGCCAGTCAAGTGTACAACTTTGGCATTACCAGATGTGGCCATTTTTTGATGACAGTCAACAGATTTGGTGTTTTGTGCACAGCTGTCACTGTCCCTGGAAATGCCCCTTAATTTTCCTCTTTGCTCTTTTTCCATATTTCCTTCTCTTTTCTTATTTCAGAAAGGAATAATTAGGGTCGAGCTTATACACTCTCTTTCAACAAACTTTAATAAGCCACACGTTATGTAATAAGATCGATAGCCAAATGTAATAAGTTGCAGTAACATAAATAAACCAATCAAAGCAAAGCATGACCGAAAAGGCCCCTGGATGCTCTCCAAGGAGTTTGGTCACCGTCTGGTGGTGGTATTATTGGTCCATAGATTTTGGGCAGCAGTAGTTGTGAACAGCTGGTTGCATTTCAGAGTGTACTGTACAACTTAACTACCTCAGTGGCCCCCAAGTAACGACTGCATGTGGCAAAGAGCCTTTACATTAAGAATCTGAGAATAAATACTCTAGACTCTGTTGACACATGTGGGCTGGGCACACTTTCCAAGGGAAATTTGCCAAAGTGAAAAAAATTCGTATATCCTTGGCCTGCTGTAGGCCTAAATATGTTATGAATCCATTTCCGAATTTATGCGCCTTGTTTTGATAGGCTATGGCCACTGCCATGCCCCATTTTGGCCAATCGGTGTAATCACCTTTCTCTTGCCCCATGACCAAGCTTTCCACAAATGTGTGAATCCGTTTTGTGATTGGTGACACCCACTGCCTTGGCCCATGACTAGCCTTTCCTCAAAGTTTTGTACAAATTCACTAATAACTTTTTGAAATATGCTGCTAACAAATAAACAAACAGACAGACAGAATGGAGTGAGAACATAACTCCTGACCAACTCTTTTGCAGTGCAGGGGTTTAAGATGGCAGCTTTTCTTCATTTATTGCCTGGGTGAAAAGCTGGAACGTGTGCTTGTTCCTGCCCACTTAGTCCACCAGTGAAAAGACAAAGCATAGTCACAAACAGGGCTACAGCCTCAACAGAATTGCCAAGATATAGTTATATCTTACATATAGTTCATTTCTATGCTGGGTTAGGATTCCAACTGGGAACTGATGGATACAGGGCTGAATGAACTGAGGGACTGAACTGAAAGCCCAGCATCGATCTTAGAAGTGGACAGTCAGCACATATGTACAGAATAATCTGTGCAGCATATGCATGGTCTAGTGTTCTGTCTGGACTTGTTGGCTCTGATAGTTGTCCAAAATAGTTGTTTCTAATGAATATATTCATGATACACTGGAGTTCAGTGTCTTAGTTTTAACCAAAGTCATGGATCCATCATTCCCTCCCCCCTCTTGCATCAGGGCCACATTCACAGTTTGGCCTCTTGAGCTCACATAAAACTGGCAATTGGGAGATTATTTACGAGGCCGAATATTAAGTGTGAGAGCTCTCTTTTCCTGTGATCCAATGGCTCAGCACTTTATTGATAGATTTACACCTGGATTAATGTAAAGATGGCTGCGCGTGAGGTGAGATCAGTATTTCAGGCCTGGCTCCTGCCTGTGGAGGTGGGAGCAGACCCAAACTGCTATCTACAGCTCATCGCTGTTGTGGATGAGCTCCAGCTGTCTACGGGTGCCATCTTATTTGTAAGCAAGCACCAGCCATCGCAGCAGTGTGCAGGCAGAGGTCAGAAACTGGATGATTGACCTGCTGGGTGAATCGCCATTCCCTGTCAGGCCATGATTTATGCAATGCCAGCTTGGTAAATAAAAGACTGGTAAAAGGTTCAAATGTCTCTCCTGATATTTTATCATTAAAATGACACATCCATTCTAAATATTCATGCTCATAATATGTAGCACATACATTACAGCAGCACTGTATACACGCACAATATGTACACAGCTCTTAGCTTCAATCTATGATCTGATGCATATTCATGTGAACATAGATTAATCATGAAGGTGTAACAGTGAATAAAGAGGCAGATTATTGTGGCCCTCACCCAGAGGCATGTCCCCAGTTAACATCATGCTACGGCAAGGTCAGATGTAAGTGGAATGCTCCCCATTAATTAAATTGCCTCTGCATTATCATGCACTAAACACACTGTAACTTTCAGCAGCCATGTGTTTACAAAACAGCTCCACATTCTGTACCCTGTGTAGGTCATATTTTAAAGATGCCATTAATCTTCTTTTTAATTATGGATATAATGCCATTGTATAAAGCCGGATTAGATGCACAGATTGATCATCTTTTTTTTCCCCTCTTTTTTTCTTATATCTCCTCTGACAGCGCGTGGGTCTGTATAATTATGAGGAAGCAGGGGAGGGGAGAAGTTGGGTAGGAGCTTGATGCTGAATTTGCAAGGGAGCACGTATTCTACCGCTGCTTCATGCGAGCGTGATGTCTTCATTGGAGCTGACAAACCAGACTGCATGGGGCCGGTGCCAAGCATACGACCAAATTAACCTCACTCCCTATAGGATCCTATAAGCAGATCTGTTACGCAGTCAATTAAGTTGTTTAACTTCTGCTCCAACTGGAGGGCACACAACAGAGCGCACACCTCCAGCAGTGCAATGCTATTGTCAAGACAGGCCAGATTCACATAAAGGATTTTCCTCAAATGTTAATTTATTGTGCTCCCCATTACCAACTTGTTTAACATCAGGAGACACACGAGTGATGATTTTGACTATTTTGAATTTTTCTCCAAATTTGAATTAGTCTTCTTTTAAACTTCTTTTACTTTAGAAACATTTTAGTCATTTGACTTTTGTGACTTTTAGTCTAGCTGACAAGAACTAATATTATATTCAATGAAAACATTTTTAATTGACCTTTATAGATTCAGCTAATGTTAGTTAGATGTGTATTATCCAGTGGTTTACAAACTATCCCCTCCCAAGTGAAGTAAGGATTGTTTTCATTTGTCTATTTCTGAAATTTTTGTCTCATTTTTGTTAATGAAAATGTTACATTTCATAGTTTTTGTCAACAAAGGTTCATTTGTGTTTTGTTTTCATATTGTTTCCATCCTGACAAAGTGTTGTTGACAAATACTCTTCATAGTTTTAGTCAACAAAATTAACACTGATACATTATCATGATTGGACCTGAAATAAGATATGCCTGTTCAAACTCAAGCAACTTTTGAGCATTTAACGCATTTAAAGTTATGGCAACAGCACAGGGCCAATCAACAGTATATTCACTGTAGCAATCTGATGTAAATTTACAGGGAATTCTCAACAGTATTCTACTGTACTAATGTAATACAGTGTCAGACTGTAAACCACAATTCAATCTGGGAGGAAAAAAAGGGGTGATTACAGCACTTTATGTGAATGCCATTATTTACAGGAAGTTACTGTAAACCACTGTGCATGCTGGGAAGGTGATATTTAAAAATTAACCTACATAATGAGATCTGATTTTTCACACCCGATTGGCCGCCTGATTTTGCTGGCAATGGTTTGTTTTTGCAGCTTGGACTTTTTTTTTTTGTTGTGGCTTGAAACTTTGGAGCACATCTGCCAGCTGGTCTCTGTGGCCACACCACAACCTACTGCCTTTTGTTGTGGATGTCCAGAGCCACATTGATAAGGCGAAGTCCATTCAGTAAGTTACCATTTTTATTTTGCCTTGAAGCATCAAAATGTTGGAGAATGGCATACCATTATCCTTATCAAGGATATAAGAAGTGTGAAGCCTTTTCCATCCAGTTGAATTTAGAACAGTGAACAAAGCTTCATATTTGCAATGTTCTAGCTAGCTAAAATAGCACATGACAGCATTTTGTCTTGGATTACATTAACATTAAAGCTGTTGCTCTTAATGATTGATAATTTAACTATGCTGACTAATGTAATGAGCTGATGTTAGTATGTCTGACCAAGTGCTTTGTGTTTTCCATTGGCAAAAAAGAGGATCATATAAGACATTTTTGTTGTCTACAGCTGTTGTCTACAGTCTACAGCGATTAGCTAATGTGAATTTTATAATCTGCAGGACTGATGGCAGTGTGACTGCTTCAAACATCCTGCAGGTTATAATGGCACGCTCAAGGAGCCACTAGGTGCCCTTATCATCCAAGCAATACTTTTAAGCAATATTATAGTTATCATCCTCTTTCTTTACATTAGGCATTTCCCCATTATTCAAAATTTCTAGTTCATTCACTGCCAATCAGCATGCATCTGCAAGGTCTAGTAACTAATTTTTTCCTCTGTGCCTTTATTAGGTGTCTGCCACACTAGCTATTGTGCAGTTGACTGTCCCACTGGCTGACACACTGATAATGGCTGATAAGTATGTGATTTTCAGTATTAGGCTAATAAAATATGGTCAGTTACACTCTACTTACAAAATGGCTGTCTAACCCTACAAATTAGACAAATGGAAACTCTGAACACTTTACTCAAGTTTTACAATTTTAAAATTTAAAAGTAATTTGACTGGGAATTGATCTAATTTAGAATATCTCATAACTGTATTGTCTCTATTGTCTAAGCAATACTACAGGTGAAACATGTACATTTTTCATACTGTGAAGACTCAGATTTCAAGTTATTGACTTGCTGTATTTTGTCTAGCTAAAGAAGCTAACTGCACTCCATAAACGCCTAGCAGCACAAATGAACCAGCTGCTAATGGATGAGACTCACCCAGAGTGACTGACAAAGGGGCGGACAGTCCTAATCATGAAGGACCCCCAAAAGGGAATGATTCCATCCAATTAAAAGCCTATAACCTGCCTCTCCACAACATGGAAGATCCTGTGTGACATCATTGCAGCTATGATTAATAGGCACATGGCTCAATACATAAGCAGGGCCCTGAAGGGAATTGGCAGCAACAACAGAGGGGCCAAACACCAGCTACTGGTTGACAGAGCAGTTGCTCAGGACTGCAAGGCCAGGAACACCAACCCCTACACTGCCTGGATCGACTACAAGAAAGCCTAGGACTCAGTGCCACATACATGGATACTGGAATGCTTGAAGCTGTACATCGACAGGACCTTAAGAGCCTTCATCAAGAACTCAATGGGAATGTGGAGGACAGCTCTAGAGGCTTACTCAAAGCCATGTGAACAAGGTAGTATCAAGTGCAGCAGATACCAGGGAGATGCCCTGTCCTCCCTTCTGTTCTGTATAGGCCTAAGCCCCTTCAGCCCGATCATCATGAAGAGTGGCTTTGGATACAGTTCCAAAGTGGAGCAACCATCAGCCACCTCCTCTACATGTATGACATCAAGCTGTATGCCAGGAATGAGCGAGACATTGACACACTGATCCACATCACCAGGCTCTACAGCAACGATATCAGCATATCATTCGGTCTGGATAAGTGTGGTAGAATGTTAGAGGCCACTGATATCAAGACAAGGAAGCTCCTCACAATGCATGGAGGGTTTCACCCCAAGTCCAGGACCTTGAGGTTGTACACTAAGCAGAAGGAGGAAGGCTGAGGACTGGTAAGTGTCAAAGCCACCATTCAGGAAACATCAAAGATCCAGGAATACATCTGGGAGATGACCCCCCCAGTGATGACCTGCTAAGCAAATACCTCAGGCAGCAGAAGCCCAATGAGGAGGGGGAGGAGGAGGCACTATCATGGACAGAGAAGCCCCTGCATGGCATATACTACCAACAGATAGCAGAAGTGGCTAGATAGCACAGTGGCTAGAAAAGGCTGGACTGAAAGACAGCACAGAGGCACTGATCATGGCAGCACAAGAACAGGCCCTAAGCACAAGATCCATAGAGGCCGGGGTCTACCACACCAGGCAGGACCCCAGGTGCAGACTGTGCAAAGATGCCCCTAAGACAGTACAGCACATCACAGCAGGGTGCAAGATGCTGGTAGGTGCAGCAAACATGGAGCGCCATACCTAAGTGGCTGGCAGAGTGTACAGGGACATCTGCACCGAATTGGGGCTGAAAGTCCCAGGGTCAACATGGAAGACACCTCCAAAGTTGGTTGAGAACGACAGAGCTAAGATCCTGTGGGACTCCCAGATCCAGACAGATAAGCTGGAGGTGGCTAATCAACCAGACATCATGGTGGTCGACAAACAGCAGAGGAAGGCAGTACTGATTGATGTAGCAATCCCAAGCAACAGCAACATCAGGAAGAAGGACGAACAGGACAAAAACATTACCTAAACTGTCACACTGAAGCATGGCAGGAAGACCCAAATCCAGAGACGCAGGCAGGCTGGCTTGTGAAGTGAAGAATATTTAATCAATACTGAAAAATGCTGGCTTTATCACCGTTCCTGTATTCCTGCATACCGGTGTTCAAACTAAACATAAGCATCAGGCAGGCAACACATAACTATGAACCGACCAAGACTAAAACTAAATACACAGGAGACTAATCAAGAAAACAAGTCACAGCTGGAGAAGGGGCAGGATCACAAGACGGGAGAAACAGCAGGACTGGCTGAACTGACAACGAGGACAGGCAACACAGGGGCAGGGCTAACGAGCCTAACACAGCAGCTCTGGAGGGAAGCAAGCTGGGAATACAGACAGAAACAACACTGGGCAGGTGAATACGACAGAAAACACAAAAAGTCCATAAACCAGTCTACATAAGAGTCCATGAATTCCAACAAAAGTCTGAAAATATCAACACAAAAAGTCCATAATTACACTAAATATTACGTTAACACTGTTGGCAGAGGTACTGAATAAACATCCCTAATTTTTGTAGAGAATCTAGAAAATTTTAAAACATATGTATATATTATTACCACTGATTTTGAAGTTAACAGACAGGGTTGCAACACATTGGAAATGACAGCAAGGTGTTTCTTATGACTGATTGCGGTATCTAAATCAACAGTGCACTCAAGTGAACTGCTTTTACTCTACTCACATAATCTATGGTGGTGTCGCACTGTTTTTGAAGTAATAATTTTTTGACATTTTAAGTGTCATTTATCACTGTTTGATATACCGCAAGAGTGATTCAACCAATACTCACTTTATGAGAGCCTCTTCTTTGCTCTTCTAAACCCTTGGTGTCTGGTAAATCTTCTTTAAAGTCCTCTGGCACACAGACAGATGTGTTTTATTTTTATGATGTATTGTAATAAACAGAACAAGACCTGGGTGCTTAGCATGAACAGTGATAGCCACCAAGACTGAACAGACAGAAGAAAAAATGAAAAACAAAGGACTACCGGTGATTTTACATGTGTAGCATAATATCTAGAAAATATATATCCTTCAATCATTTTTTCTGCACTTCACCAAGGGCTGTTTTCTATTCATTCCACTATGATATGAAAATGAACTTTCAGAGACTTCAGACTTTCTTCACAGCAGTATTCCATCACCATAATAAAGTCATCCACATTAGTTTTCCTAAAAGCAGCAGCACTGTTGGTGATTTGAAATTGGACATGGTGGAATTGTCTCTCCACCAGAAAATAGTCCCCGGGGAAACTTTTGCCTTACACAGCCAATTATCACTTCTGTGGTTTATGAATGACAATAACTTTGTCAGCCACAGAAGCAGAACATTATAAGGTGGGTGTTTCATCCAAAAATTCAAATTTGAAAATCAAAGGATTTTGATTATATGAAGTGAAATCTTTAGTAGTTTCATATCAATTGCACAATGGTTTGTTGCATTGCAAACTGTGGGGAAATTCTAGTAAATGAGACAAACATTTAAAATCACTGGCGTAGTCCTTTAACACATTAATCACAGCATCATTGAGGGTATTCTTCTGCAAAATGATGTGACTGTGTGCACGCTGATCCCGTTTGAAATGGCCTAGAAATGGTAACAGCTCAGGGGCATCCTGTGCCGTCTCCTTGATCACACAGTAAACACTGTCCAACACTGAGACAAAAAAGATGAGGCTGCACTTCCAAAATTGTGGACTATGTTGTACCTCCAAATGCTATCTCAAATATCTAATGGACATCCAGGCTGCAGAGAAAGGTCTCTTTGACACAAGTCAGCAAATTGGCTTGCAGAATACAATGCCTGTTGCCACGGAGACTGAATAAAGGAGCGGACAACTATGAACCCTTGAACTGCAATGTGCATTTCACACGAAACACTGAGATTTAGCACCGCTGTTATATATTATTATTCCAACTGTCAGCAGACTAGCAGACTTAATCAACAGCCAAACATCACTTTTTACCACAACCAGTTCTATAATATTTCCTGTAAAGATACAATCAGATTTTTATTCAAGTATTCCTTAAAGTTGGCAAAATCGGTGTCATAGTTGCTTTTTGCAATAGTTTAACCCCACTGAAGCTTAAAACACAGGCTGGTTTAATGCCATTGTTCATAAACATGACAAATGGAAGTAACTTTTGCAGCCTCAGTGCATTTTAAACTCATTTTAAGCTGCCTGACAGGCTGTGAAAAGCTCTGACAGTAAATTTGAGGGTGAAGAAAAAAATATGTCAATCAATCAGTAAATAACAAAGCCAGAAGCAGGGAATCAATGTTTCAACAGGACGATCCATATTGCAATTACAGATTGAGACTTTAATGGTTGTGATGTCTTTACTATGTCAGCCTTGCTATGAAATTTGGGAATAGTATTCTTGTGCTTCTCTTTTTCTCTTAACAAAATGCACTTTATTATTTATTTGGTTTTCTTTTCTTTTCTTTTCTTTTTTGAGGTATTATGTGTTCATTTTATGGTAATTAATAATTAAATAAAGTCATTTTTGTGCTAATTTTTGACTAATGTTTTAGTAGATTTCTAGTCATTTTTAGCACCGTTTTTTAAAAGTTTTTTAAGTTGTTGTTTTTCTTTTTTAATTTTTTAAACTAATTTTTTCCTAACTGACTTGTCATTTTCTGGTAATTTGCTTATTTTTGTGGCTCTTTCTTGCTAATTTGCTCATCACCTTTTTCCCCCTGATGCTTTTGAAAGAAATTGGATGAATTTCAAGGGGTTAACTTTAATTTATTTAATTTAAATATTTTATGTATATACATATTTATGAATCATAGAATTATTTATGAAAATGAACATTTCAAAAATATCATTAGGATGTTGAGCATTGCAGCTGTACTGTGTGTAATAGCTTAAATGATGAAGGATTCAGTGTCAGTGCTGTGACAGGGTCACCCTGGGTGAACTGGGTCCCAAACCCCGCCACCATCTCCACCATCTCTTTCTTTTAAAATCATGACTCATAGCTTTTTTCCCCTCCCAGTAAAGCAACAAAAGAGTGGGGGAGATGGTAATTAACCCAACCTCGAGCACAAGCCCCAGAGATGAATGCATACATTAATTGTTTTAAATGTGCTGATAATGATCTTTGTAAATTGCAGTGCAGCAAAATGTAATTGTGTGATCAGGGAAGATTCAGTGTGGGGTTTTCGCACAGTGTTCCGGGGTCAAGAGCTGCATTATAGATACACACCATGCCTATCTTTGATCTCCTTCACCATGCAGATTAGAAACGTGCACTGTTGAACTGTAAAGGCCTTTGTGGGGTGGAAACTGCCAGGAAGCATACTCTTAAGGCCAATCAGCATAATCTTTCAACTTTGGCAGAACAAAATTAACATACAGTATGGCACTGCAAGTTTAAGAGATTATGGAAGTTTGTTTAAAAGATGGTAAACCCAGTTAAAGACAGAATTCTTATTGTTTAGTATTCATCTTGAGTGCTATCTTCACCATTCACCAAGATTGGAAAGCTCCTTCAAGTCAAGTCACTCCAGCACAGTGAGTGGGCGTCCTTAATTCTGGTAAAACCAACCAGTTGTAGTGACAACTATCTGGCTTGTTGGAACTAGCGCTTCAACAATACGACAACAAATGTTTTCCTAGTTAACACTGAGCTCACTTGCTAAAAACATTTTGGAGGCTTGTAGTTGAAGTGAGAAAGTCGGACTGGTGCCATATTGCTCACACAAGCTCTGTATTTAGATGGCAACCTTTGCAAGCCCTCACCTCTTGTCTTCTGAAATCCTTGGCGTGCCAGGCTGATGAGGTAATAGTTACTGTTACTATTTCTTGTTAAAGCTAATGCATGCTCGCTCAGGATAGCAGGAGATTGCCCGAACCCTACCGCTAACGCTAATCTTAACCCACGTAGGACTCTTGGAACATATGAGTCCAGGACAAAACCACAGACATGCCTGTGTAGAAAGGACTTCAGATTCTCAGTTTCATAATTATTCTTACATGCAAAAAAA
>OMLB01016912.1:25988-44374 GCA_900302555.1 Myripristis jacobus
AAAAAAGTCATCGCCATTCAAAAACCACAGATCTGATAATTCACTGTGTAAAGCAGGGCTGTCAGTGGGTCGCATGCGTTCAAATGAGACCTTCATGCGGTCCGGATTATTTTTTGCTAACATCAATATGACTTGAGTCGACATATGGATATTTTAGGCTACTTTATGATTTATTATTTTAAATCAATCAATTTGAAGCATTACAATTGATGAGAAACTGCATGTTGGCACAAGAAAATAAAATAGCACATCATGTAGAATTACATGAAGCACAAAAGAGACATGCAACAAATATATTGCCATTTACCTCACAGAAGAAAATAACTGCTCTTTCCATCTTTCTTGAAAACTTCTACAGTCCATGTCAGCTTTTCTTTTTTGTCAGCATGTTTGTGTTGCAAGGTCCAATTAATTTATAATACTTTGTCATTAATTGATCAGTTTATCATAGAAACTTATTCTGATTTTTTTTTTAAGTTTGTTTTTTTCCCTTTCCCCCATGCGCTCGCAGGCCAGATTTGTCTCCTGACCCTGACGGAGGGGCCACTTCACTCTGCCTAATTTCAAGTCATCAAAACACAACAGTGCTGCTTCTTTTAGGAAAACTAATGTGGCGGACTTCATTAAAGTGATGGAAAACTGGTGTGAAGAAAGTCTGAAGTCTCTGAAAGTTCATCTTCACATCATAGTGGAATGAATGGAAACCAATGGATAAAATGGAGGAAAAATGATATGGTAGTTCTAAAATATGACTGCTTGCTTTGCGAAAAAACTGGCAGCAATATGACATTTATACATTTTGTAGATATCAGGCTAAACATGCAAAATCACTGGTATGGTCCCTTGAAAAGTTAATGTGTGGCCCTGAGAGGAGAGGACAGTAGAGGACCAGTATCGCCCATGTTTGCCTTTGATTCTTGAAAAGACTCATTTGGGTCCAGGGGCAAAAATCCCATTTCATTATTGGGGGGGACAATGAACAGCAAAATTTCAGAGAGTAATTACTGGAGGGGACATGAAAAAATTGCTGTCTGGCACGACTGTACTTCCCTCTTTCTCTCTTACACTCCTTTGAAATTTGCCGTACAGTGTTGAGCCTCAGCATGTTCATATGTTTTAAATAATGGTATTAAAAGCAATAATTCTCTAACCAAATTTCTTTGCTCACTGTTCTATTTCCACTACAGTCCGTCAAAGTAGCTTTACAAGGACTAGAAACTCAAAATAATCTCTAAAACTAGAGGAAATACCTTGAATAATGCAACTACATCAAACTATTCTTCAAAAAACATATTTATTGTAGTGTCAACAAAAAAAAAGCAAGATATGGCATCAAATAGTGACATACAGTATATGTTTGAGCTGTACACTGTCCCTTTTAGATAAAATAAGAAAATGAAATGAAACTATGCCACAAAATAATGCAACTTAAAATGCAAAAAAATAGATATCTATCTAGAGACAAGCTCAAAATATCAGTAAAATATGAACTATTTCTGACATTAATATCCTGACCGACTTTTTGAAAGAATAAAAAACTCCTATTTAGTCTGTCTATTTACTCCTCCTGTGGTCTGTCCTCTCTCTCCCTCACTGTCCTGCACTCGCTTGAGCTTGGAAACAATCATCAGCTATGAGCTTAAACAGTGAGCTGAAAGAGGCAGGTTTTGGACCAAGCAGGGGAAAAATATCGCTTTTCATATAACAACCTTGTGCTTGGTGAACAAGTGGTGTGATAAATGACTCACTGGCTTTCACTTGAGGAGGTTTTCTTGCTAGTTCTCATTAGGCTGCTGCCTCTCAGGCTGACGGACTGACTGAAAGTTACTGAGCTTCCATTCAGAGTAAGCCCTGACTGCAGTCTGCAGATTGAGGAGTGGCTCAACGTGGGTGGAGCTAAACGTTTGACTCCGCCCACTTGCTCAAAAGCAAGTGACCGGAAGAGGTTGCTAACCCTAACCCTAACCCTTCACCTAACCCTAACCTTAACCCTAACCAGATGGCACCCGGGTGGAGTGAAACGTCATAAATGTTTAACACTTAAAAACACACTATTTTACATTTATAATTAGCACCTCTTGCATTGTGCTTTAATTGAATATTACTATATTATTCAAAATTATTTATTAGTGTTAACAATATTTTTTTTTTTTTCTGGGGGAGACAACTTTATGGGTGGAGGGGTCTTGTCCCCTCCGACCCCCCCAGGATTTCCGCCTATGTTTGGGTCACTCGAGGCAACCAGAGGAACCTGCACTCAATGTAAAGTATTACCTAATATGCATCCATATCATAAAACCAACACTGAGGACATAAACAGTGCTTTGGCTGGTACTGAGGATTTAATGCTACTCTTTGAAAAGCTCACTTTTGTCACTTTAAAGCATTGTTTTTGTGGCACAAGCCCAGTCGGGAGCTATCTTTTTTTTTCTCAGTGATGTATAATTGTGCACTGCGCTCCTATTTCAAGTGCACTTCTATTCGTCATAATGAGGAATTCATAATGGCCGTGCACCTGCTTGGGCTGAATTATGAGGCAGAGCCTGCTGTCAACATTTTTCATGAGGCGCCTTCATCCCAAGTCTAAAGCCAGCATTTTTATTATCTGGGCTCAATCAATATTCAGAAAGATCAAAGCCCCAACTGTGGCTTGCTGAAGCCGGCCATAATGGCAGTTAACTAGAGTTTTAATGGGGAAGGACACAGTTAAGTTACTGGAATAATATTGCCCACTTGAATGAAATAAAGTAACGCTGACATGTGACTTTCTTCATTCCAGCATCTGAGCGTTAAAACACCCTCTATCTTTTCATGCCTATCTTTCAGTGCAAAAGTGGACACTGGTTTGTTTGCTTTGGTCTGAACCAGAGTGGAAACATTTAATTTGCTGCATTTCTGTATTTGGTTCATTTAGGCTTGACTCTGCCCAATTACATGCCAGCCAAAGCATGAAAACAAAAGTCACATGGACTCATCAGTGGCTTGTTTAGCAGGGAGTTGTGGTAATCCGGTCATCCTGCCAGGGTACAGATTTGAGAGTCAAAACAAATTTGATTCTTGTCATTGCAGTCATTACAGTCTTCTTCTCTGGTGGTCATACCAGATTGGCTTTACTCGTTTTGAAAAAAAAAAATCCACTTCCCCCCTAGCTGTTCTGTAGGACAGTAGTGGTGCTATCTTCCTCTCATTGTTACTGAGTGCTGGATACTGGCTGGATGCTAACTGTTATGCTATAGCAGTTCTGCCACACACATACTGCATGACTTTCAAAGGTGTCAGATTGCTGTAGAGTTCTTACCATCGGGAATCTTGCAGTTGTGGTTTGCACACTACATGATTGATCAGCAACAGGGGGTCAGGCATTACAAGATCCTTCTCCAGGAGGAATCCCTGATAAGTCTGTTTTGTCTCCAAACTTTGCTTTGTCACAAAAGTGCAAGAAATGAGCCATCCAAGTTGTTTGTTTGTTTGTCATTGCTTTGCAGTGAAAAAAACATGGAAAAAAGTCATGTTTGTTGATGTTGTCGTGTTACTTCTGACTCCTCCTCCTGGTTTACCCTCAGCCCATGCCTTGCCCTCTCATTGGCTGTGGCTTGTTGCCACCCTCATTGTCAGTCACAACACTTTTCACACTACAGGATTTGGAATCCCCAACAGGTCCAGATATTTAACCTGCTTGATATTTTTGGGGCGTTTGCGATGCAGCCATGAGTCTCCTGGATCACGTCTTTGAACAGTTCACACACGGTGATCAAGCACTGATTTGCAAGCGCCGAGCAAATGCTGATTTGCCTCTGACCTGGGGCTTTTGTCTGTGAAATTATCAAGCTCTCTGTGCTGGTCCTTGGTTACAACAGTGGCAGGCAGGTTCCTGGCAGGCACCTGAAATGTGTGTGATAGATGGGAGCAGAGGAAAAGAAGACACTAGCAACAACATTACATCTTTTAGTTCTCTAGAGATAGTAAAAACTCATCTCTACTTCTGTCTCTGTTGTGGCTCCTGCTCCTCTGGTGTGGAGTGATATAGGAAGTGCATAACTTAGCAGATCTTTCTGGATGCTGATAACTGGAAAACATATAGTTTTAAACAGTCATTTCAGCAAACACACTGTACAAAAGTCAGAAGGTGACAACTGTAAAGTGATGTTGAACCCAGATGTCATCAATCTCAAACATTTTAAGTTTGACCATTTTATCAATTTGTTTACTTAACAATATGAGTGGATTAAGGCAGTTATTTTTGAGAGTGCTAGCTGGGCGGAAGTCCAGCTCAATGGCAGGAGGCTAACAGTTAGCATGTGGAGCATCCAGCCAGTATCCAGCACTCAGTAACAATGAGAGGAAGAGAACACCACTACTGTCCTACAGAAGAACTAAACATAAAAACACATTTTTCAGAATGAGTGAACTGCCCCTTTAAGAGCACTTGAACTAATAGCTGAATATAAGCTAAGCTCTATTTGCAACATCCGTCTCCTTACAGGAGCCTTGTCATTTGGTCTTGTAGTTCAGTTATACATTTATTCATTAACTCATAAAGTTTATTGTTTGTTCAGAATACATTCTCCCTCTTAATGAGCCACGCTGCAGTTCTCTTGTTAGAGGAGGAAAACTCACATATCCAGATGACTTGGCATGGTTATGTGGATTTTGAATGGCGTGACTCTGCGAAACACATTGAACCACCACAGGAAACGCTGCAGAGCTCCACTTAGAAAATACTGTTTGCGAACGGGAGCGCACAAAGGAAATAACACCTTTTTTTCCTTTTTCTTTTGCACAATACTGAGCAGATTTATGCCTCGTGAGTTGTTGTTTGTGCAGCTTTAACAAAACCTGTTTCTTTGCAACAACTAGTATAATGCTCGCCGATGAAGTTCAATAACTTTTCATCTGCTTTGCTTGTGTGCTTGCTAGATAAGATGTTCTGTTCAATTACACTAAATCCATTTTGATTGAGTTGCCAACATTTCACAATAGTATTGAATGGCAGACCGCAGTGGAGGGATAGATACGGCTTTGAGCGCGCGCCGCTTTGTGCTTCTGTATTATTCTGTTGACTAGGTGGCAAAAGATGGCAGCTGTCACCTTTGATTTCTGGGGTTTATTCTAAACACTCCATTCTTTGCCTCTGTCACTGTAAGGTGGTGTTATAAAGCCAAGTGCTCTCTCTTTAATCAATGGATCACACATTAAAAAGTCTGTGCCTAAATGTTAACTTTAGTGTATTGATTTACACATAAAACCCTCTCAGCAGTGGAAAAACAAAATACAATGAAATGAGAGTGTGCACTTTTGTGTGTGTGCGTGTGCGTGGTGTGTGTGTGTGTGTGCTCATTTGACCCCTGCGTCCTCCACATATGTCAGGGTGTTGGATTTTTCTGTTTGTGAGCACTGCCTGCCTCATCAAGCAAGTCAAACAACAAATGCATGTGTGCACAGCCCGTAACGCTCCCAACATATTCGGATATCTCCCCGAATGACATATGAGTAAGACATATGACATTATCAGGTGCTTTGAGGCACTGATATTTCTTTTAGCCGGGGAGGTGTTTGCGTACAAGTTGTGTGCTGTGCAAGGTTAAGCAACAGCAGCCCCTGGAGGGGACTTTCCTCCTCAACCTCTCTCTGTTAGTCATTCCATCCTGTCTCCACTGATCTGGTTTGTTTTGCTACAAAAAAAAGAAAGAAAAAAAAACTTCATGATTAAAAAAAGACTTGGTGAGTGTTGTTTCTTTCATATCTTATCTGGGGGGAAAAACAACCAGTAAAACTGAGAGAAATGAGGGAGAGAGGAGGCTAGGCAATGAATAATAATCAAAAAGAAACATGAGAAAGCATAGATGTTTGAGTAACCTCAGGTTCACTTTAGTTCAGTTTACTTTCAGGCTTTTTTTTTTTTTTTTTTTTTTCAAAAGCATAACGGGGCGCAAACTAATTAGCGCTGATCAGAACTATGTATCTTAGAAGTGTTCAGCCACTAAATCACCGCAGGGTAACCTCGCATAGTTCCCAGCAGAACATCCATTAGGATGAAGCTGCCTTGCAACCAAAATAAGTTCCAGGAGGTGTGAAGAGTTATTGGCCCCTCGCTGTGCCTGTTCACAATGGGGCTCTCGTGGTGCCGATGACTCAGCACTTCGACAAGAAAAGTTGTGTCAGAAACAGATGATGAAAGGTATCAGGACACCCGTGCGCGTAGGAGGTCAATCCACAAAAGACCGGCGCAGGAGACAGAAGAAAAAAAAGGCACTGTATAAAGTACATTAGGGTGAATGTGGCTTTCTAGGTTCACTAACATATATCTTCCCTTGTGCGAGCCTTTGATATTCAAACTCAATGGGGATTTGGAGCCACTGAGCATCACTGAGATAAGGCATTCTTAAACCTTTTCAGCCCATGGCCTAAATGAGATACTTATTAGACATTAAGCTTCTCATTTTGGCCTTGGGCTTAAAAAGTCGAGGAATAGATTATATTCCCTTTGCCCCGGGACTCATGGAAACATACTTTATTAAGGCTTTCTTCATGTGGGCGCCTTCCAAAAATAGAGCAGTGACCCCTTTTTTCAGTCTCGACCCGCAGTTTAGGACTCGCTGATTGAAAGTGACTGCCGTACATGGTGCCTTGTCTGTTCCGCTCCTGCCTGTCCACGACACCCACTGTACCACCTTGTCGCCCACAGGGACCCTCTGCACTGTCTAGCTCCTCTCATCCTCGTCTCGCCCGGCAGCCACTAATGGAGACACAACTCCATCTCCATCCTAGAGTGTGCACACACGCACACATACACAGGCAGATACACACACACATACACAAAGCAGACAAAGTGAAAACCAGTGAATATCAGCGTTCTGATAAGGGCAGCTTGCTCGACAGCAGAGCTGACTGGTACAACTGAAGGGTCCAATGCCTTGAAGGGAAACACATGCCGCCGCTCGAGGCAAAATGCTGAGGTCACATGTGACCACAGCGGCAGCAGCATCGCAGGTGGCTGCTCCAGTCTGGACACATCAGGGTCACATTACAATCTGAAACCTTTCCGAAAGTGACTGATCCCGGTTGGCTGGACCGTCTTGAACAGCACACAGAATCCTCTCAAAAACATACATTGCTAGAGACAGAGGGATTCTCCTGTCAGCTAACATGTGTCAAACGAAAGGGTTTAAAGGGACATGTCATTTTTCATTAAAAGGCTTTCTATTGTCATCACTGGCTGTAGAAGTCATGATGAAACTGAGAATCTGAAATCTCTTCTGTGCATTGAAAGGCTGTATTTTCCAGACTCGGCAGTTTTGCTGAGGATTTAAAGTCTGCATGAAATGACATCACATGACTTCTACTTCCTGTAAAACAGAGTATCTTAAACAGTGATATCATCCTGTGATAGTGGGAGTAAATTCAAATGTCAACCAATAAAACTTTCACTTTAAACATCTTTTCTCATCTATGGAGCCCTGAAAGGTCATGGCGAGATTTTTTTTCTTTTGCATTACCTCACAATAACTTTTGCATTTCCTTGCAATATGTTTTGCGTTCTCTTGCAGTAAGTTTCACATTCTCTTGTAATGCTTTTGTGTTACCTCACAATACTTTTCTACTTGCAATCTGTTCCCTCTGAGGTATATGTCTATTTCCACTTAGCTGCTCCCAGCACACAGGTCCATAAACGTGCCTCTTGAGCAGTAGTACTGTACCACCAGAATTAATGTCCAGTTCAAAGTCCGATTCAATGGGCTGATCCATACTGGGGTGCCATGCCGCTGCACTGGGAGCAGCTGTGCAGAAACCCCAGAGAGAACCCAAAACATATTGCAAAAAACAAACAAATAAACAAACAAAAAAAAACTCACCATAACCCTTTCAGGGACTCCATGCATCCTTTAAAATGAAATGTTTTTTTCTCTCCCAAACTGATATCCTATTGGGCTGGGGTCAGGGCTTGGTCTATCCTATTGGTTGGAACAGTTGTAACTGAACAGGGCATGCATGAAGGTGCATGGGTCTTAACTGGGTCAGGTGTGCAAGAGTAGAGCTGGAACAAAATCGTGCAGGAGAGGGGGGCCTTGAGGACCGGTTTGGGAACCACTGGTCTCGAGGAACACCTACCTAACCCTGCTGGAGTATATTACTGTAGAAAATGCAGGCCCTGAAACATTTTATAGTGACTTTGAAGAGCTCTCAAATCTTGGTGGATGATGAAAATAGCACTCAAGATTTATACTAAATCAAATCCCCATTTTTAACTGGGTTCACCATCCCTTTAAAGCTGTGCTAAGCAACTTGACACACTGGCAGCTCCAAATGTCAAAGAGAGGTATCTGTTTAAAATCTGTCTGAACTCCCACCACCTAGAAATCCTGGAACATGACAACAGTGAACTGAACAACAAACTCTTGTCTACCAACCTGTCTGTGAGGCTTTGTACCAAAAGGTGCCAGTGAGGTGGGAGAGGAAAAGATCCAGTGTCGGCGAGTCCAGCCTGCTCCCTGCCGTTGAATTTCTTCTCTGATTTTTGAGCACAAGATTTTTCCTCAGTGGCCAGCAACAATTGCATCAGATCAAATAGCGTGAATCGATGTTGTCTCCATCATGATTTAATGTGATTAGACAGGAGCATTTGTAATGTAAAAATCTGTGGAATCCAGCTTTAAAGGACCATGCCAGTGATTTTACATGTTTAAGGAGATAGCTACAAAATCTATATACTTTCTGCTAAGCAGCCACTGGACTCCATTCATTCCAGCATTTTGCTTTCTTCATTTGCTAAAACATTATTTTGGAGGCGGGGCTTAACAGTCTTCACAGAGAGTCTTTTTTCAAAAGTGAAAAGTGGGTCAGGATGACAGAGGCACTTTTATTTGATGAGGCAGCCGTGTTTGTTCAAAAATGCGATGCTTTTATTGACTCAAAATTTTGTTCACACCCACTAGTTCTTCACAGCGGCACTTTTGAAGATGCACTGTGTTCCAGGATGAAAAAATAATTGACTTTTGATAGCAAAAACAAAAACAAAAAAAATCAAAAATGAGTAAATTCTTTAAGCCCACTTTTCCCATAAACAAGAGGAGCCAAAGCGAGGATTTGAACAAGTGAACTAAGGAGTTGGGATTGAAACTATGGAGTGAGAATAGTGGAACTATCCAGAACAAAGCGATGCATTACTTGCAAAGTGAAACCACATCATCTTGCAGTGCGTTCAGTGTAAATTGCAATTCTACTAAAGGCTGCCAGTCTTCTCAGGGATGATTTTGTTTGCTTATGGTAATTATATGTATGTCTCAGAATTAATGTGGTAGTGATTTAGCAATGCTGAAGTGCTGTGTGTGGCACCTTTTTAAAGATCTGCTAAATGTACAGTACACATTCTGAAAATGAATTTCACTTATTGAATTGGAGGAATCTTGGCATGGCTTCAAAGATCTCCATCTAGCCCAGTCCAAGAAGTCAGTACTGACATCATCGGCAGGAATTCTCCCTCCAATTTCTCATTCCTCTCAGCTAAAAGGCTCAGGAAATTATCCATCTCTTCACTGCGTGTGAGGGGAAGTGATATGCAAATCTCCTAGCACTAATGTGTGCTGTGGCCGGGCATTACCGGGGCTTGATTTTCACATTTCTTCAAACTCCCCCATCTCAGAGACGCTGTGCGTCTGACCATCCAAATGACGGGCAAGTGGCAATTCTCACTTATTTCTGGGCCCCTGAACCACCCAGCGGACCATGAAATGAGTTCATTTCATCATACCAAGATGCAAATGGATGGTGCTACAATAATATCACACCCTGTCATAATCAGTTATGCATTTTGAAAGGGGAGGAAATGTGTCATTTTCTGTCAGTTTTTCGGTATTGTCTCCCTGTTGAAAGGACGATGACTGAGGACATAATACATGAAAAGGTTCGGTAGCGTAAACACGCATTGCACCCAGTTCTTTCTCCCTGACTTTACAAGGGGTTTCATGTTGCTGTAAAAACACTTGTGCAGTAGTTTCACAGTACTTGTTACACTTATTTGCTCATTTTTTAGCTTCAATATCATGAGCCCACAGAGCCCCTCTTCTGTCATTTCATCTGAATAAAAACCCCAGTGATCCTCCTATCTGGGATCCCATCATTTCAAAGGCGGGTAGTGATCACTAGCCTATTAATCTGCAGATAAATGCTTTTATGTTTCCATATGCCAACAAAGGAGCTATCCATTACTAGGGAATGACTATATGGTCTGCAAGGACAATGAGGGCTGTTTACACCACTTCAGATCTCAGATATTGATTTCTTTTTTAAAACTCCTCTGCTGTCAAGGTACACTTTAGATTAATGGAGAAACAACAAGGTAATGATAAGAGCATGGTATACTTTGTAACACTATAGCAAGTTATAGGAGTATCTACACATAATGAAATCTAAAAACAAACAAACAAACAAAAAAAACAATAAAACCCCTACTTATGTAATACGGTGCTAGATGCAAGATAAAATAGCCTTTTCTGCAAGTTATGGTCATCTTAATTTATAGTCAGTTGTGTAACAGAGTATGAGATCACAAAATCAGCATTTGAATGAATACCTGTCAAATCTACTAACAGCATCTATTACTGATACCTATTAGACTATCTACTAGGTATCGGTCCTAAAGTCTAATGTCATACTACAGCTGAGATGTTAAAGGTGTACTGGATAGTTTACACTCAAGTGAGAAAAAAAATGCAGACTAAGCACATAAACCTATCAGTGTGTCAGGCCAATCATGATGAGAACTGTGTAGACTCAAACTCAAAATCTTGTGCTTCTTAAGATTGTTTTTTTCTTTTTTTTTAATATCAGTTGAGTCTAAATGGCTTTCACTTCCATGCAATTTCATATAGTCTACTCATTAACTTCTGACTTAAAGGCAGAATGAGTAGGATTTTCCTTATAAAAAAAAAAAAAAAAAAAACTCACCGAAAAATAGTTCCTCTCAATCATCACTTCTGAGCCACTAGAAGTGTGTGCTGGTGTGTGTGTGTGTCTGCAGAGAGAGAGTGTGTGCCTGTTTTGCTGTGCTTGGGACTCTTCTGGGCGCTGGCTTTTGGACACCAGGTGTGTAGCTGCGTGCCAATTACAGCGCAGCGTGATGGTGCCAGATCAACAGCATAACATCCAACCAGAAGCTATGAAAATCACGGACAAGGACTGCGGATCGGAGGGAAAAAGAAAATATAAGTAGGCGAAACAAGAAGCAGGCAAAACAGAATGAACGGTCCTAGGTTGACAAACTGCAACCAACAAATCCTACTCATTCTGCCTTTAACTCAGCTACATCCCATCTTTTTTTTTCCTTTTTTTTTTTTGTTTTGTATGTTTTTGTTTTTCAGATATGCGTTGAACAACAGAACAATAAACAGCATTTTTTTAGAATTTAGTTTTATTCAGTAAAAATTACAAAACCTGTATGGAAGAATTAGAAAATAGAAAAGACTACAAAGGATTCCACACCTTCTTGTGTCTTAACCTGTGAAACATTGAGAAAAATCCCATGAGAGAGTACCACCAGTGTCACTGGAAAGGAGAACTGATCAAAAACTGCTTTAATTTATCATAGCTGTGAAAATTTAGCCTCTCCTTGATGGGTTCAGAAAGTTCTACAGGCCTTGGGTTCATTAAAGTTTTTCAAAGCGAATTTGATCAACTGAAAAGTGCACAGCTGTCAAGCTAAAAAAAAAAAACAAGGCTGTTTTTCTTAGTTTCTGAAAAGTTGACATTTTGGAGATAAGTGGTTTTCACTGGACAGATATAGATGATATGATCAACTCTACACACAGGCTTTGGCAAAGGGCACAAGTCAATAAGAAAATAATGATTTTTAATTTGTGATCAAAGACAAATTGTGGGCAAAGAAAGCCGGAGCTTTTCATGATCCTCACCTAAGGTAAATTATAAACATTCCGTACTTCAAAGTGCATAAATTAGTAAAAACAATGAGACTCCAAGAAAAATCAGAGTAATTCAAACTTACAGCAGCATCGACTGACTGTCATTTAGAAAAACAAGCAAAGATATCATGCAAGCAGGAGCAGGATGACAAACAGTAGCAAGGTCAGGTTTTCAGACTTTCATGTTCTGCACCCCCAAGTTTTTCAAAAAGTCTTCGACCCTCATTTGAACAGATTTTGCCTTTTGTATTAGGGATTTTATTTATTAGAAATACAGTTTGTCATTTTTAAAATGCATTTATTGATTTTATTGTATTTAATATTTTACTAATTTTAGGAGTTTTTAAAATGTATTTTAGTTTGTTTTTGATAATGTCCTGGTAAATATTTCCTCATCCCCTTTTCTCTTATGTCTGACAGATATCAAATGAGTTTGATCAGGCTTCAAAGGGTTAAACTGTTTCGATGTCATAACTGTGCGCTGACAAATCATGGTGACATGAAACCAGAAAGAAAGAGACATTTTCTATTACTATTCCTATTGTGGTGAAGGCACGGCCTGCCTTCCCCACTTAAGCTTTACAACTGCCTACATTATATTCAGTTACACATTGTATTCATTTATTTCTGGTTAACATATATACTCATACATATTTTCATCCATATTCACTCGTTTCTTCTGTTGCAGTATATTCACCTGTAATTTCTCAACCATGTGGTCCAAACAACCTGCATGCTACATGGTATTCAGGGAGTGAAGTCACATCTTGACCAGTAAAACATTCTACACATAAAAACCATATTACAAATGAAACAACAAAGGTTTGGTTCAAACATACATTTATTAATCCAACAGAGGTTCAAACACATTATTGCTATCTAGCTACAAACACACATACTTATCATATCCGCTTACTTGGTCTGACAGGAGTGACACAGGTGTGCAGAGCTCCATTTAAAGTGAGGGTGATGTCATTGGGGCATACCACTAGTCAGAGGGGTTTGCATTCGCCTGTAAACTGTTATTTTCGCAATATAAATAGATATATGGTTATCAATATGAATTATACTTACCTTGTTGATGCAGACTATTGGCTGTATGTTTTGGAAATGTTTTCTTGGTTTTATTTCACTTGAGTTGTAGGTGAAGTTTGTAGTTCAAACTACACCTTCAGACAGTTGGTTTGGTCCAATCAGGAGCGGCCAGGTGTAGTTAATATGAGATCAGTCTGCCTTGAGTGAGGGAGAGTTGAGACGGTGTGGGGCACAATGCTGTTGCGAGCTCTGCCCTAAATTGCAGTCAGAAAGACAGCGGTTCTTTAAGACTGTTTGCTTGAGATTAAGCATTTCAGTTGTTGATTTTCCTTTTTCTGTTTTTGAGCTTACATTTTTTTGAGGCATTATTTTACATTTTTTTAAATATCTTGCAAGAAGAAAATAAAGTTTTTTTTTGCAATTCCAATCCTTTGTCATCTCTGTACACCTACGCCTCATCCAGAAAGAACTCTTTTACACTCATTTCACTGAGGAGGTCCTGGTAGCCCCTCAAGGACCCCTGGGGGTCCTCGGACCCTGCGTTGAAACCCGGTGAGCAGGGCTACCAAACGCTCTGTCATTATTCTGTCATCTGTCTCAGCAGAGGAAACAAAGGCACAACTTGGCCATTAACATGCATGTTTGATGAGCTGCCTCCAAGTGCTGCACACAGAGCAAGTCGTGGCTTAGCAGAAGATTGTCTTTTTATTTGTCTTTGTTCTTATTGCGTCTCTAGCTCGGGCTGTTCAGCATTGAGTCGCATTAACTGGACAGTGTTGGATCATGAATTGCTGTATGCGTGTATTTTGACAGATACTGTAGTTATTTTATTTTTCATTGTGGTAGCATGAATAAATGCGATTTTTTTTTTTTGGTAGTGCTTTAGTGAAAAACACTTTCTGATTCGGCTCAAGTCCAGTGAAATGGGACAGATGCACTTAGTGGTAGAGTCCCAAAGCTATCTGTAGGTAGTGTAGCTCACAGTGAACAAGCATTCTCAATTATCCTCTGTGGGGCTCTATGCGCTGAATGAGCAGTAAATTGACAATCATACTTCTCTGAGAAATGTCAGACACAAGTTATTAGTCTGCCAGCCTATAAATAGAAGATGGCACATTTTCATGGCCTGCATTATCATTTGACAACAGATGCACTGGGGAGAGAGAAAACGCACTGAAACAGTCCATTTAGTGAGGAATAAAACTATATATTTTTTTTTTATCATTAAACAAGGGGAAGTTATTGTATTGAAATATGTGTGGCCATATTACATAGTGCTAAATAGCTCAGTTCCACAGTGATGAATTTCAAGCACCCAGAGGTCATGATAAGGCCAGTAACAATGGATGTATAGATATGCATGGAAAAACTGTGGGGGTGAGAAATAATTGCGCGCTCATTAAGGCTCCCTTGTTTTCTGCATTTTCATCTCCAGAATTAAGGGAGGACTAGACTCCAGTAAAAACTAGGACAGATTCACCAGCGCCGTGATAACCCGCTCTGCTGCTGCCAGTCTGTTTCCTGACTTTGAGCACAAGTGTCTTGAAACCAGAAACAGCTTGGCACCGACATTATTATGGCAATTGTGGAAGAAAATCACACTCTCAGCCTCGCATTAGGTGATAGGTCAGTAGTATTGTGTAACAGACCATGCGGGGAAACTGTCACACACACACGGGTCGGCCTTTTGGAAACATGCTGGTAAAAGCTGCAATCCTGTGGAACGTCTCATCGAGCGGGCCGGGCGTTTTCAATAGCGTTTTGGAACGCGACAAATTCAGCCCCGGGTCGCTCCAAGCTGAACGTATCTTATCTTTAGCCACGCCTCGCATTATGTCAGTGCAAAAATAGCCCTTGAGACAGGCTCTATCTAGGCAGAGCTCTTGGACAAGGTGATAAAGCTCTCAGTGCTCTGTTGTGCTATGAGGACATTGTGTACCTGCATCCTCGGTTTCAGAATGGACTCCTCGTCCTCCTCCACAATGCAAGCAGCAGCAACGCAATTAACTTTTTTATTTATTTTTATTATTTTCAGGTATATTATTTCCTTTGTCATGTCAGGTTGGCAACCTAAAGCTAATTGGATTGCTTGGATGCTGTTGTTGTTAAAATTCAGAGTCACATAGCAACCACAATAAAGTAACGCTCCTTGTGCCCTTTGACCTCAGGCTGGCTTTGTTACCAGGGACATTCACAGCCGAGCCTTGTGGGTGGCAAGGGAAAAAAAAAACATAGTCTTGTCATAGAAACCTTGCACACTGAGTCAGATGCATTTTTATTATTCTATTTGTTTTATGAAATTCACCAGACAAAAAGAAGATATTGGCTCCATCCAATCCTAAGAAGGCGTCAAGATCAGTGAGGAGGTTGATAGGCGAGCAAAACTGTGCCAAATGCTCACCGGGTGATCACCACAGTCTCAGTGGGTTCATTTCAATTTCTATGATGATCAGTGATCTGGATGTGCAAATGGTCAGGGCACAACCCCATACAGACCAGATCCTGGTCAGCAGCTGTCCTGTGATCAGTCTGTTCATCACATCTTCCTGCAGAGCTGATAGTATTGATGTTTCTGTTGTTGTTGTTGGTTGCAGAAATTGAGCCTCATCTGGTAACTGCATGTTCTAAAAGCAGCTTTGTCAGAACCTTATTCAATAACTTTGTTAACAACAATACTGCTAATTAGTATTGTACGACGGTATTGGCTGACAACATCTAATTAGTTAATATTAACATTAGCTTGAGATAGGCTATGCATTAGCTCCCAATCTTTTTCTAATAACTTTAGCAGTATACTCATGATTTAATTAATGTCATGCATTAATGCTTACTCTTTTGTTGTCGCTGTGAGCTACGCACACCAAGAGAGATCCACCTGTGAATGGCCAGGTGCTTGTTTTATCAAGATGGAAGTGTCAATAAAGTTATTCATTCGGTTCCTCAATTATGGCTGCCAACAGTTCCACTTGCAATAATAGAATTCCCTATACCAGTGGACTGTTTTTCTATAATGTATAATTTACCCCATTTGAGGTATTTTTAAAAACTTTTTTTCTCTTCTTTCTCTTTCAGTTGTATCGCTGCTATGTTTCAACCTCTAATCCATTCTCTGGATTCTTTTTTTGTCTTGTCTCCTGGTCATAGTGAACCAACGTCCTCACTCAGTGGCCACAGCAGCACATTTAAACCACTAACAAACATCTGACACCTTCAGGAAACCCGGAGGATAAACTGAACATAAAATGTGCTTTATCAAAATTTCATTTACATTTTTATTGAACTTATTATAGCACAGGCAAATTATTTTAGGAATGCATAACTGATATTTTTTAAATTAACTTTTTTTTTAAAAAAAATCCCATGTACCCCCTGCAGTGTTCCAAGGTACCCCTAGGGGTCAAGTACCCTCCATTTGAGAATCACTGCCTTATACAATGCACTACTCTACTCAGTTCAGTTTCTATGGCTGCAACTAGAGGTCTATTAGGGTGTACACCTCTGCCAGCACTATGCAGTTGTCAAGATATGCCAGTTCCACATGTTGGATATTCACTAAGTTACTCACACCCACCATCACGCCCCCATTTGGCCAGTCAGTGTCAAAAGTGCATTAGCTCTTCTTTGCCCTATGATTAATCTTTCCACAAAGTTTCATGCAAATCTGCACTAAAACTTTGGAGACATCCTATTTTTGCCACCAGACTAATTACTGTGAATTACGTTTTCTTGAACTGTGTGTTATCAGTGAAATGTATTTTTTGGCATTTCAATTTGAATTTTTTATCAATTTAACTAGTGTGTGCTCAGTGAAATGTTTTGAGTTGGTGAGCAAACTTACAGATTTACAGTTTGTACAATAAGCTCAGACTGATCAGTTAGTGGGCCCGGGCTCATTTGCTGCTCAGTTTTTAAAAAAACACCAACATTCAGAGCCACTGATCACATTAAAAATTCACATCATGTTATTCAGTTGTCAGGTGGCACAAATCTTCCTTTTGTGATTTTCCTGTTCTCCAGAACCCCTCTCTGGCTTTTACAAATAAACAGCAGAGAGCATTGGGTAAATGTCAAATCATTAGCGAGCATTCAGTGCAGCAGCAGCAGACTCAAGAGTGCTCTCTAATCCCCAAAGCCAGAGGAACGCCTAACAGGACGCTCCCAGACACACTGCAGTCCTCGGGTGTAGCCAGCAATTCAAATGTGAGGGAGATGGAGTGTTACGGAGAAGGCCTTTTTTCATATATATATATAGATAGATTTAACATTAAAAATCACCTTAAAATCACCACAAATTAATAGCAAGAAATTATCCATCAAATTCACAAAACTGGGGCACAAAATTTGTAAATTTGGTTTATTTCTTTTGAGTTTCAATTTTTGAAGGGGAGTAAATGTCTTTTTTTGTGGCAATTCTATGATAATTGTCTTGTAATGTAATTTTAAATATATATGTACACTAATGAAATATAAGATAAGATAAGACAACTTTATTAATCTCCAAAGAGGAAACTGTTTAACCACCAATACAGCCAACAACCAGCACGCACATGGTAAACAAATACGCATCACAACAACAATGTTTTCAACACAAGGCCATTGAGACATGATTAAAAACCATAAATAAAAGACACAGAGACACAACTAAAAACTAAAAGATACTATAGAAAAAAAGGTACAATAAAAGCAATAAAAACAAAATAAATAAATAGATAAATACAATCAGTAAAGTGCAAGCAGTAGGCTACTGTGCAGCAAGCCAGGACTAACGGTGACTGTTAAAAAATCTGACTGCTGCATATAAAGTTGGTTTTTTTTTCTAGTTCTAATTTAGCTTTTTTTTTTTTGGATACTTTCCTGGAATACTTTTTTTTGTTTTGTTTTGTTTTGGTTGTTGTTGTTGTTGTAGTTCCTAGCTAATTTTGTCCTTGCTCATCACTTTTGTCCATTGTTTTTGAGAGGAAAAGGGAATTTGCTTACATTTCACAGGACTAAATACTTGTGAAAGGCACCTGAGTAAAAGACAAATGCAAAAGGGATGAAGTGGTACACCTGACCTCCCATAGGGGGTGAGGGGACAGGGGACAGGGCCCCCCCACTGCCCCCACCCGACCACACACACACACACACACACACACACACTATTACCCAACATTATCCCCCTGCAGCAACACTTGCTACTCACATACTTTACTGTATATCTGCATCATGCTAATTTTGTTATACTTCAGTCTTTTGCTATGCCACTTTATCCCACTCATTTTATTGCTATTACTGCTATTACTGCTGACCACAGTGTATGAGTTTGTTTGAATTTTGTTTGAATGGTATTACTGAACATCTTCATAATGGAGAAAAAGAAAAAAAATGTGAAGGGCACACAGCTAGGCGTGATGTTTACTACCAATGAAGGCCTCCTTGAGGAATCATTTCAAATAC